>CAIGQZ010031698.1:3686602-3703792 GCA_903798205.1 Danio tinwini | reverse complement strand
TTTTTTATTTATTGCTTCTTCCGGACAGTGTCCTTGAGTGGTTTAAAAGACACCAAATGAATTATTATTTTTATTATTATTATAATTAAGCACAGCTGACATCTGTATGTAATCAAAGCGTTCAGAGTTGGTTCAAAAGTAGCCGAATTTCAGTTGGAATCTGAGAAATGTACTAAAGCATCTGAGAAAAAAATGGTATGTCATATTTCTTTACCAAAAGCCACATCACAAATGTTCCCAAAATTTTATCCAGTTGTGCGCAGTTTTTTTTCCGCACATAAAAAAAATGTATGTGAACCTTGGCTATTCTAGTAAACATGTTTTATTTGATATTACAAAATGCAAATGAAAATAGACGGATGGAAACAGCTAACTTGCGCTATAGCTAAAAAAACTAAGTATGTGAACCTTGCCTTCTTCATTAAACATGTTTTTTTGTGCTATTGTAAAATGCGTTAAAAATAGATAGATTTAAACATAGCTAATGCATACCTGTCAACATTGGGATGTGGAAATAAGGGATATGCCCACCATAATAAGGGACTACCCCCCACCCCCAACCCCTAAAAAAAACCCAAATTACTAAATCTGTTCTTCTGGAGCTGTTTCATTGTAAATAAACAGTTACACTGTCAGTAATATGTTTTATTATTATTTACAAAAGACAAAATAAAGCATTTTAAGTATTGTATACATTAGCAAACAGTTTATTCAAATTAATAGCTATTATATTAAAGAAATAGGATCAAGTTATCAAATCTCACTAATCTTTTCTTCACTGTATAACTTACACATTCTGATTAAAGAGCAACGAATGATTCTCATTTATTTGGGTTTTTCGTTTGATTACATTAAATAACAGGCGTCACTTTAAAATTGCACACATCTAAGGTTATAAAGAAAGCATTCGATTGCTTTCCTAACTGTTTATGCTCATTTAGGACAAAATTAGTTGTGTTTGAAAAACCCCCCACCAAGATCAACATCTTTAGATGTTATTATTATTCATTATGTGTATATGTCTGTTCAAACACGCACCCAAAACCCAAAGGAAGGGAATCCCGCTGTTTTTATATTTATTTCAAAGTGTTTTAAAAAAACAGGAGGGTTGACAGGTATGAGCTAATGTGCTATAGGGAAAAAACACGTTAAGGTAACACTTTAAACTAAAAGGCAATTAGTAAATGTACTTTTAGTAACATTTAGTAAAACATTTATTGCGGCGTTTATTCAACTTTTAATGTTATTTAAAGGGCACCTATGGTGAAAAATCTACTTTTCAAGCTGTTTGGACAGACATATGTGTATGTATGGTGTATAGACCGTCATATTGGGGTGATATAAACACACTCAGTCCTTTTTTTTTTCAATTTAACAACATAAAAACGGTGGACCAATTGGAGCGGTTTTGAGACCGACCGCAACTTGACGTAGGAGTGCGGTCCCCCCGCCCACCGAATTGATTGACAGCTGCGTATTAACATGTCTCCGTAGTAACGTGTGTAATCATATCAACCAGACACAGGACCAGGACGTGAGCAAACTAAGCAACCATAAATAAAAGGTCTGTTCAGTTTGCTAGGATCATCAATCATCATCAGATGTGATCAAGAGTGAGTTTGACAAGTTTAAAATGTTTTAAAACAGTGCATGTGTGTAATGAATTACAGCCATTTACTTCATCAACACAGCCGTGTGTCAGAACAATCATAAAAGACGTTTCAATCCCGGTTTGTGGACGTTAAATCAGGTTTATTTTGTACATTAACATAACAGATATCCACACAGCAGTGGATATTAACCTGTATCCTGTCACATTTGCGTGCAAAAACAGTGCAAAGCTAAACGCGCGCTGTCTGTGTGTGCCTGTCAGCGCTGTGCGTGTGTGTGTATTTGTGTGTGTGCGTGAACTTTGTAACGACATTGTGTGTGACTCATCCTGCAACTCCACAACATGCATCAAATACTCATTGGTAAAGTTCTTACTTGTTGTTTTTCCTCACAAACGTTACGTGAGATCTTATTCCTTCGTGTTTGTCTGTTGTCTGACGCAGCCGAGGGAGCCGCTGCCAGGCACATGGAAACGGTGGGCGTGAAGGACTAGCCTTAAAGGCGCAGTACACAAAAAACAGCTAGCTTCTGCTAAATGCTACAAAAAAGAAACTTATAAAAGGTATAATAAAAAATCTGATGGGTGTTTTTAGATGAAACTTTACAGACACATTCTGGAGACACAAAAGACTTATATTAAATCTGGAAAAAGTGGTAACCTATGTGCCCTTTAAGTAAAATAACAGTAGTTCATGTTAACTGTGCATTAACTCTTGTTAACAAGTGCAACTTTGGATTTTAATAATGCATTAGTTAATGTTGAACTATGATTAATAAATGTCTTACAATATTCATACTTATTTAATGTTAGTAAATACACTAACCATCATTAACTAATAGACCATTCTTCTAAAGTGTAACCAAAATGAAATAAACATTGTAAATTGAGATTTCATGCAGACTTTTAGATGAGCGTCCAGCACTAATGTCATTAGCATTTGGTCTGGAATGATCAGTTTAGTCTTGAGAATAAGCTTTTAGTGATGTACCGTAGGTGTAGAAGAAGCTGACAGATCCTGCTCTCAGATCAGATTTAAGGTTCTGACAGCTGCTCGAGTCCTACAGATGGCACAGAGCCTAATACTCTCATTAACCAAGTGTGTGTGTATGATAGAGAAAGACAGAAGTGACAGCATGTACACCGCTCACAGTCTTGTTGATTCAGTGATGTGTTTGCGTGCAGGACTGACCTTTATCTTCAGCCAGTGGCACTTATCTTCAAGATGCACCTTTTAATCTAAGATGCTTAATTCCTCATTCAGATTAAGAAGTAATGAAAATCATGTTGCGTGAGTAACGCAGCACTGCGAAAAATAATGTTTATCTTCTTGTTTTCCAGTTAAAACCTGTACTGTATATCTAATCACTAATAGCTCTTGTGTACTGTTCAATTTGACTACCCTTTCGTTATGTTCGGGGCTGCTTTTACCCCATTGACTTCCATTATAGCCACATTTATTGATTGTAAAGTCTTGACAGCATGTATTCATGCATTCTTGATTATTGGTGGTTTTCCCCATTGGAAAGACGTCAAATTCATAATTTGTACTGTTGATTATCAGTTGTCAGTATTAACCCTTTAGATAGGCCCGTGCAAAAAAAAGTGTCTGGCTTTTATAGACCATTTTGAGGGATGTAAACAAAACAATGGTCCCAGCCTACTTCCTGTTTTACATATTTAATTTCTATAGCGTCCGAGAATCCAAAAAGAGCCACATCTTGATAATGTCATGACAGCTGTTTTACATTGTTAAGATTGAATTGCCTCTTGTTACAGTTATGAAATAGTTTAATAACAGGCAGAAAATGCTCATGGGCCAATGACATCACCACTCGGAAATGGTCTATATGTAGTTAAAGTAGTAAAACAGCAGATTATAGCGTGTGTGCATAATTACACTTACTGTGTTTACTATGTTCTGAGAGCTGAGCTACTTATTTTGATTTTCTCAGACATACAGTATCAAGGTAAGTTCATATAAAAGCATTTAGATGATAATAGGACAAAAATAAATGCATATTATAAAACAATAAAAATGTTTTTTTACCTTGCATGCATATCAGCCTATTTTTGGAGACCCCCAAAACCATAAAAAGTTCTTTTATAATCCATAATAGGGGCACTTTAAGAAAACGCTTAAAAAAAAAAAGCTGAGAACAGCATCATGTAACTTATTTTCTTAATAATTCATTCATTTTCCATTGGCTTAGTCCTTTTATTCATCAGGGGTCGCCACAGCGGAATGAACCGCCAACTTATTCAGCATATGTTTTACACAGAGGATGCCCTTCCAACTGCAACCCAATACTGGGAAACACCCATACACACACATTCACAAACATACACTACCAATTTAGCTTATTCAATTCACCTATAGTGCATGTGTTTTGGACTGTGGGAACCGGGGCACCCTGAGGAAACCCACGCTAACACGGGGAGAACATGCAAACTCCACACAGAAATGCCAACCCAGCCGGGACTTGAACCAGCGACTTTCTTGCTGTGAGGTGACAGTGCTAACCACTGAGCCACCATGTCACCTTTCTCAATAATGTTGTTTAATATTGTTTTCATTGTATTCCCTCCAACATTCCTCTCCACATTTATTATTTATTCAGTCAGTGTCATTTTTTAATTAAACTCACCGAACGGAAAGTGCCTTGAAAACCTTGATTACTCGCTCATTTCCTCAAAAATAATCGAATGCTTATCAGCCTTTCTGAATGCATCTCTTGTCATCTCCAGGAGCTGTAATTGATCTTGCACTGTTCGCTATCTGTGAGGAAGTGCTGAAGGATTCACAAGTGTTTCATAATGTTGGAAACATCAACAGATGGTGGCTCATTGCTTAGCACTATCGCCTCACAGCAAGAAGGTCGCTGGTTCGGGTCCTGGCTGAGCCAGTTGGCAATTCTGTGTGGAGTTTGCATGTTCTCCCCCTGTTGTTGTAGGTTTTCTTCGGGTGCTCCAGTTTCCCCCACAGTCTAAAGACATGTGCTATAAGTGAATTGAATCAACTAAATTGGCCGTAGTGTATGAGTGTGTGTGAATGAGTGTTTCCCAGTACTGGGTTGCAGCTGGAAGGGTCTCCGCTGCATTAAACATATGCTGAAATAGTTGGTGGTTCATTCCACTGTGGCAACCTCTGAATTAGGCACTAAGCAGACGAAGGAAACATATCAACATAGATACGATTCTGGGTTATTTTAACCCAAATTCAGTAAAGTATGAACAAATCCAAACGTTGGGTTATATTTGGTCCTATTCAAATTCAAATAATTAACCCAGCAGTTGGTTTTATTAATATTTTACCAAATATTGAGTTGAAAATAACCCAGCATTGAGGTATTAAGACATTTGTGCTGCCCATTACATTACAAACCACAGGACAGGGCAAATTCTTCAGCAGGATAGCGCTCCTCCTCATACTTCAGCCTCCACATCAAAGTTCCTGAAAGCAAAGAAGGTCAAGGTGCTCCAGGATTGGCCAGCCCAGTCACCAGACATAAACATTATTGAGCATGTCTGGGATAAGATGAAGAAGAAGGCATTGAAGATGAATCCAGGGAATCTTGATGAACTCTGGGAGTCCTGCATGAACGCTTTCTTTGCCATTCCAGATGACTTTATTAATAAGGGATTTGAGTCATTGCAGAGATGTATGATGCAGTCCTCCAAGCTAATGATAGGGTCAGACACAGTATTCATTCTGTTTCCACTGCACCATAACTTTATATTCTATACTGGACATTATTTCTGTTAAGTGATAAGACGTCCAAGCAAAGTCAGACCTTACTGTCCTAATTAAATAATTAATCAAGGCATGATCATATTTTATTTTGTTAAAATAGGCTAAATTTAGCTTTTTATATAAGCCACTTCTGATACCAAATGATCAACTAGAAGTCAAGTTATTATTGGTTGTTCCTAAAACTTAGATATGGGTGACAAGACTTTTGTCAGGTAGTGTATAGTCCACCAACTGATATACATTAATTCCCAATCCAGTCTTGAGTTCGTAAAAACTTTTATTAATATTTACTTAAGGCATTTCAATACAAACCATTTCACAACCCACCGTATGACAAAGATCATGTACAATAGAATCTGTTGGGAGCAAACATGCAAAAGAAAAAATAACAGTAAAATCCTGTGAAAATGGTCTCTTGTATGTTGATAATTAAACAACTAAAATCGAGAAAGAAAACAACATGTATAGTACAAGTTGTCATTTAGATAATAATAGCCATGATATGCTGGTTGGCCGTCAGTGACGCGGATGAAAATAAACGATGATTGTTAAAGGTACACTATGTAACCCCTTTCTTCAGAAATATAACAAAAATGTAAGATTGAGCAAATACATTGTGAATTCATCTTCATGCCTTTTTTTCTTGCCCTGAAACACTTCGATAAGCTAATAACATGACCTATTTAAAATATCAGGATAGATTACCCAGCATACCTACACTGTTAAAATTGATAAGTTACACTACTACAAACTGAGTAAACACCTTGGTTTCAAAGCAGCTAGTTGACTTTACCTAAAAAATGGAGTAAACCTGCTGTAAATTGGAACTGTTAAGTTGACTTAATTTCTTATGTTCATTAACAATCATTTTAAGGCAACTTGTTTACTCACTTTTGTTAAGTAAAATCAAATAATCACTTAAGAATAACGTTTACACACTCACTTATTTTTGTTTTGTTTGATGCTTGATCAAACTACTTATTTATAATGAGCTGAATCAACACAATTCTTGAGATTTTTTGAGAATAACTGTTTTATGTTCAATCAACTTAAATTTGTAAAAACAATTAACTCCATCGATTTGTGTCCTTCAAAACATGAAGGAATTGTGTGGAACCCTTCATTTTTCACAGTGTATAGTCAGCTACTTACTTTTCTCAGTGTACATCATTAAGCCAAAACATGCCATATTTATATTAAAAAAAACATGTAAGAAAATTAATAAAGTATCATCAAGTGAGAAATATTGACCACACTTTCAGAAATAAAGGTGACAAGGGTAGTGCCTTTTCAAAAGTTACATGTTCGTGTCAACAGACTCCATGTTAGTAGCCAGAGTATGCATATTCAAGCCGAAAAGGCGCAAACGTGCACCTTTTGATAGATAATCATGTCAGATTTTATGTCTGAGAGCATGGACCACAAAAACACAAAAGCAGAGTGTGCAAGCAAAAACTATACAAGCCTTCCAGCAGGCACACAACATCATAAAACGTTAATATTAGGTTAGATTTAGGTCGTGATGTCGGGTGACCAAAATTCAATGTTTAGCCAGCGTCTAAGGACAACAGTATTTTAATGTCCAATTACGACGTCAAATGATGTTGATATTTGGTTGATTTTAGGTTGTGTTGGAAGGTGACCAAAATCCAACAGAGCCAACATCTTAAACCAACGTCATTTTGTCGTCAAATACTGACATTTATTTGTCAGGTATAGCAACCAAAATCCAAAGTCTGATTGGCGTCATAGGGGTAACGTCCACACAACGTCAAGCTGTAACATCATTAGACATTGATATTAGCTTGATTTTAGTTTGTGTTGGAAAGTAACCAAAATACAACGTTAAGCCAACATCTTAAACCAACATCATATTGATGTCAAATACTGACATTTATTCGACAGCTATGGCAACCAAAATCTAATGTCTGATAGACGTTATAGTGATAACGTCCACACAACGTCTAGATGTAACATCATTAAACATTGATATTTGGTTGATTTTAGGTTGTGTTGGAAAGTAACCAAAATCCAACGTTGAGCCAACATCTTAAACCAACGTCATATTGATGTCAAATACTGACATTTATTTGTCAGGTATAGCAACCAAAATCCAAAATCTGATTGGCGTCATAGTGGTAACGTCCACACAACGTCAAAGTGTAACATCATCAGATGTTGATATTTGGTTGATTTTAGGTTAGACATTGGACATTGACGTCGGCCTAACTTTGGGTTCTGATGTCAACCTGATTTTAATTTCCAAACAAAATGCAATGTCCCCATGACGTTGAGGTACAATGTCAGTCTGAGGTAATGTTGATGTCCTGTGCCTGCTGGGCTGTAATAAACCCTGAATCAACATTGACTTGTCTTTTTAAGGATTTGAAAGGGTTTAATTTTGACCCTAAATGCCTCTTACTTGCTCAACAATTTAGCCAATAGACAGTCTTGTAGCTCGGTGACAAGTTTGTCAGTTCATTAGAGATCTTTAGCTGATGTTATTTCTATATAGTGTGCTGTAGTGCTTGTGCTGCATTTAATTTCAAGGATTAAAATCGAATAATCACCAAATAAAGAACGTCTTAAGCTCTGTAGTATGCTATCTAACAATCTGAAAAATTTACCATTACGGTAAAAACATCAACGTTTCCAATAACCTAACAATGGGATTACTTATTGGTGTAGATGATATCTTTAAAAAACAAAATCATTTCATATCCTTCCTCCACAAAACACATGCAGTTTTATCTATTAACCGCCCGGCCAAAAGTTTCATAGTGTACCTTTAACATATATATTTTGATATATGTGTATATATATAAAAAACATCCCAACATAACTACAGAAATAGCAAGAGAAAACAAACCCAATCGGTCCACGAAGCTTCAGGCCATACATGCACAAGTATTGTGATGAAAACAGTCTCTAAAGTATGTTACATGTGGACGGATGCACGTAACGTATGTGTAACAGGTCCTGTGCCACACACTTCCTGTAAAACACGTATACATACATTCTCTACACTCTCCACCCTATTATTTGCTGGATTTAATGGCTTATCATACATTCCTGGTAGGAACAAAAATAAATGGATTTTTCCTCTTTTTTTTCAGCATCGTCTTGAGAAAGGGAAAGAAATAGATCATTTAAAGTGCTCCCGTAATGTTTGAGAGAAATTATGAACAATAGAAGATTGTAAACTTTTTGTTGGTCCACACTGGAAAACGTAGTAAAACATCACACAAGCGTACTTACAATACCCCATTCTCGCTGACCACTGTGGTGTAGAGTGTGTTCACTTCAGTTTTAACACTTTGAACAGCAAAAGAGTGCATAGAAAATCTAATAATTTTATAATAATAACAACAGAAAACTCTTAATGTAGGTTGTTGTTGAGCAAACCATGAAATACCAATGCTATCTCGCACCAATTCGTAACTCAGAATAATAGCAATTAATACTAGTTAAACTATGGTGTCATTTACACTTGTGCATTTTATTTAAAAACGTCATTTTATAATGAAAACGGTCCTCATCCTCATACTGTTTGTATTGCGTTTTAGAAAAACGATCTCTATCGACACTGTATAGTAAGGTTGTGTATAGAGAACCGGTTCTATTTTCAACTCTAAGCAGAAAAAGCGTGTTACATCAGTTGCGTCTTTTTCATTCTCCAATCAAATGAAGCAGAGGCGGGGTTTCTGTTGAGGTGACAGCAGTGTTTGTGTTGTCAAGATGACAACAAATATGTTTGAAGATAGAGGAGACACTAGTGGTCGCTGTTTTACGATATCCGGAGCACTATGACTTCACAAATCTTAAATATCACAATATTATGAAATAATAAAATTTTAACAATATCAACAGCAACACATGCGCACAATAGGCAGCTGATTCAGTCGTTGACTAGCGGCATAAAAAGCACACTGCATTTTTTTTTTCTTGTCAACAAAAACATTGCAGTGCGCCTCGAGTTTTCCAAACGTAAAAACGCGTTCGTTATTCAGTCATTCTCGACTGGCGGACAACAGTAAGCATAGGTATTTGCATGTCAAATTAACCCTTACACTATGGGTATTATTATTATCATCATCATTTAACTCAAGGGAAATACCTTTAATTGGATATTTATATAAAAATCTGACAATTAAACTTTTTTGGTTTTGATTTTTGAGGTTAGAGGGTCAATTTGAAAGTTACCTATTGTTATTATTGTGTTGTATTTGAACTGTTTACTTCTTTTTTAACAAACACAATCGTGTGTAAGCCAACACAATCTCAAGGCAATTTATAACTTTTTAATTTAGTGGCGAATTCATATGAATTCATACAATCTCATTTGTACAATTTAGTACGATTTTTACATCCCACAATGACGTTGGGTTTAGGGTTGGGATTTAGTGCCACGCCTCCTCTTTAGAATCATACATTTTTATACGACTGAACTTGTACGAATTTGTACGAATTAGCCAATAAACTGACAAAACGTAAAATAGTTACGTTTCCTCGTGAGATCAGGCTGGAAATACATGAGAGCTTGTGAAATGAAGTTTACGCAAAGTAGTTTTTTTTCGTTGAGAGGCACCTTTTTTGAAAGATTTAACTTGCGTTTTAACTGCCTGCTGTGCGTCACGTTTTTGCCGTTGCGCTCTGTGCACTCGCAGATGAAAAAAAGTCAATTCTTAGCAGAAAAATCACGTTACCTTAGTCGCGTCTTTTCATTCTCCAATCAAATGAAACAGAGGCACGGTTTCCGTTGAGGTGCCTGCAGTGTTTGTGTTGTCAAGATGACTACGGAGACTTTTGAAGATAAGGAGAGACTAGTGGTTACTATTTTGAGTTATCAAATAGAATCTCATTCGTACAATTTAGTATGATTTTCTCATCCCCCAATGATGGTTAAGTTTAGGTGCAGGGTTTGGTGCCACGCATCCTTTTTAAAATCCTACATTTTCATACGACTGAACTCGTACAAATTAGCCACTAAACTGACAAAATGTAAACTAGTTACGTTTTCCTGTGAGATCAGGCTGGTGTATGCTTATCAGGATAGTTAAAATGTATTTTAAATGCACAGTGCTCAATGTAAACATATATATATTTTATTTATTTATTTTTTTTTGTGCAAACTGGCAGCAATTTAATCAACAAACAGTAATTTTGGGTGTTTTCCAAAATTAACATGGACCTTCATGCTGAATGTTTATGCATATGGTGAAGAAATAATATTCTGAATGTTTTATAAGGGAACATAAAACCGGACAGCGATGCAGTCATCAAAATGCATGTAGTGGCTTGCAGTAATGATGTTTACACTGCTGTCAAACCTGATTATGGAATATGCAAAAAGCCTGAACCTCTTTTGTGTGCTTTTCTAGATAGCATCCCATGTGTTAATTCACCAGATCCAAGCTTTTTCATCAGATATTACAAGAACAAGGGCCTCCCTGCTAGTAAAAAAGAGGGAATTAATGTCACTGGCTTCACAAATACCAAAGAACTGATGAACAGTTTAAAAAGCATCCAGTTCCTACTAAAAAAAGGGTCATTAATTTAAAGCCACTGAAATGTCTGAAGACAATTGCGGTGTGATTTAGAGAAACATCCTTTTCATCCAACATCAATGGCTCCCGTTAAGATCTCTGAACCCTCGTTGCGGTGTAAACATGCTTTTGATAGCGAGTGATTTGCTTGTAATGTTTTACCACTTTTCCCAAACCAAAACGAGGCAGCTAGGCTTTTAGTTAAGTGTGAAACGCTCTTATAATTATAAAGTGTGTGTATAAAACATCCTAGAACGCTAGATTTAGAAAATGCTCCACGATGTTGGACTGATTTCCATGTAATGGAGGTCTAACCAAGCCTCTGCGTGTTAAAATCATTAGATGATATGCATAGTTAAACTAGTTTTGGGCATCTGCAAAGGGCGTCATTTGGGATGAAGGTTTAGCAGCTTGGTTTTGTGTTTCTTTCAAAGTAGCAATCTTTCCAATGATTATCCTGAGGGCAGGCCATTTATTAACGTGATATATGCAACGCTATCTTACGGCAATTCGTAACTTTTTATGAAATCGTACGATCCAATTTGTACAGTTTAGTATGATTTGCTCATCCCCAGTGACGGTTGAGTTTAGGGGCGGGGTTTGGTGCCATGCCTCCTTTTAAAAATCGTACATTTTCTGAACTCGTACAAATTTGTACGAATAGCCATTAACTTACAAAACATAAAATAGTTACATTTCCTCGTGAGATAAGGATGGATAGATGGTGTTTAGAAAATGAATTGTTTATTAAATCTGAAACAAAAAGTGTAATTTAATCAAACACTAAAGCAAATAATAAAAAGTAAATTAATTGAACTGAAGAAAATCAATCGATTTAAAGGTGCAATATGTAGGATTGACAACCTAGTGGTTGATCTAGGTATTCAAAATGTTGGAGAGGTTTTTTTTTATTCAGCCCCTCCTTTTCTGACTCGACGGAAACGTGGGTTGCCAGATTGTCTCTTTAACTGCAAGCTGCTTTATTCCAATATTTGTGTTTGTATTATTTATGCTGTTTGCTAATTAAAAACCTCCTGGTAAATTGGTACTTTTAAAAACACTATTGGTTGGGTTTAGGGAAGGGGGTGGGTGGGGGTAATTGGTGGGGTCAACAGGTCAGTCAGTCAGTCAGTCACTCACTCAACAGTGGCCTCTGGTGGATTTACGTGAGAAGAGCAGGCGTGAATGGCACTCGCGAGATAAATTTGAGATCTCACAAAGCGTACACAGCGGCCTCTGGTGGATTCCCAAAAACACGTATGCATTGGGATGTGTTTGGCGTGCTCCAGAAATGTTTTCAGAATGAAACTGGGTTGATTTTTCTTCGAGGCAACCTGGTGTGCTGATATAAAACTTGTCTAAACTGGCAGTGGTGCTGATTATAAAGACCAAAACAAAGTCAGACATTGCGACCCAGAATGCACATTTTCAATGCAGAATTTCTGACTTTAGCATTGTTTTTCAGACAAACAAATATGTACACTTGGTAGGTTTCTTCAATATCTGCAAACATATTATGGTAATTTTATGACCTACAAGAGTCAAAAACATACATACCACACCTTTAAATCCAAAACACCATTTTAAAATGAAGCAAACACATAATTAGGCAATTAAAATGCATTATTGACATACCGAGGATGAAAAAGAAGTGGTATTTATTAATGTGGTTTTATTGTGTGTAAAAACGTTATTTATTCGAACAACAAAAAAGAATAGAACAGTAGTTTACACTGTAAAACATATCTGTTAATTAACAGTTTCCATATTTAGTGTTTTCCATTTATTTACAGTTGTGAAATGTGGTATGGTGGGACGTTGATCTCTGCTGTTTTGACATCTAATCTTGAAAATTCAACTCTACAGTTTAACAAAGTGACTTTTATTGACATTTTACATATAATGTAAAAGAAATAACATATAGAGAAAGAAGTCTGTAAACTAACAGAAAATGTATGGGCAGTTTATCACAAGGTTTTTGTAGCATGATGTACAACACCAACCCAGACAATATAGCACTTTAAACTATTAAAAATGTTCATAAAAGTCACTTTTTCAAGCTTTTCAAGGTTAAAGGTTATTGTGAAGAAAGATCAAGGTCCAATAATGCAACTCAAAAGCATAAATAAACGAGGAAAATGAATCACAAAATACGGAAAACTGTTAATTTACAGATCATTTTTACAGTGTGTTTTAACTAAAAACACAGACTTAAAAACTATAAGCAATAATGTTCTTTAAAATCAATACAAATTTATTAAAATGCGATGAATAAGCAAACAAAAAAGTGAAATGAAAACGGGACTGTGATGTTTTGATGCCCTATGGGTTGGCAGAAACACCTCTGGAGATAATGTAGAGGCGAAGGCGCAGTCGTAGGGCTAAATGCTCATGTTTATTATATCCAGACAGGACTGTAATGCGCTCCATTACACCATCTCCTCTATTCAGACCTGTACATAGTGGGGATCAGATGCATCAGGCTCTCTCGTTTGATTAAAAGCCTCTCCACAAGATTGAATTGGTGAATTAACTATGGCTATGGAGGGTGTGACACTAATTCTGAGGGCTTATTTCTGACCACATCACTCGCGTTGCACTAAAATGGCCCCTCTGTATTCCTACAGGTGTTGTATGCACTGCAAACAATAGTTTTGTTCGCATTTTGGTTGTTGTCCTATACAAACATCTAAACATTCTCCTTTAAATTTACTTCAGAAGTCATCGTTTTAGGCACCAATCAGAATAGAGGGAACTTACACTTACTGAATGAGAGAATATCTGCCAGTGGGTTTTTTTTCTTGTTTAAAAAATATATAAAAATAAATAATATTAATAATTTTGATCTATTTTTAGAAAAAAAAACAGTTAAATCACAGAAATGACTGTAAATGTTTGCTTTTTACCTCCTTCTGCTACTATTACAGCATGTCAGGTGCAAAATAGCTTGTTAAATAGGAGACGTTCATGTCTTTTCTTTTCGTATGCACCAAACACTTTCCTACAAATACTCTGCAAAAGCAAAAAAATGCTAAAATATTAATAATTTTGAGTTATTTAGCAACTATTATAGCATATCAGTTGCAAAATAGCTTTTATCAGGTTTTCAACAGGCCACAAACTGTTTTCTCTTCGTATGCACCAAACACTTTCCTATAAACACTCTGCAAAAACAAAAAATAAAGCTAAAAAATGAATAATTTTGTTCTATTTTTAGAAAACAAAAACTATTAAATCACAGAAGTGACTGTAAAAATCTGCTTTTCACCTCCTACTGCAACTATTACAGCCAATTCGATTGTTTGAATAACTCTATTGAATGGGCATTATCAGTGGTTATCAGCTGATAGATATGGGCCTTCTGCTCCTATTGGTAGGCTCAGAAGGCTGTTATCATCCATCCACATGGCTAATCAGCTATAGATCACATACGGCTGTGGCCGGACTATATTAACATATACTATGTTATATATAACTATTTATATTATTTAATAAATTTCCCATTAATTGTATTTTATTAACGTCTATCCCTACCACAAATCTAAACCCACGGTCACAGTAATGTAGAAACAGATCTGAATTTCGAGTCTTCGCTATTAGAATAGCTGATTAACCATGTGGATGGATGATAACAGCCTTTTGATATATATACACACACACACACACACACACTACCTGGCAAAAGTCTTGTTGCCTATCCAAGTTTTAGGAACAACAAATAATAACTTGACTTCTAGTGGATCATTTGGTGTCAGAAGTGGCTTATATAAAAGGCAAAGGCCTCTAGATTACGCTTATTTTACCAAAATAATAAATATGATCATGCCTTGATTTTGAATTATTTAATTAGGACAGTAACGTCTGACTTTGCTTAGACAAACGTCTCGTCACTGAACAGAAATAATGTCCAGTATAGAATATAAAGTCATGCTGCAGTGGAAACAAAAGGAATATTGTGTCTGACTCCATCATGAGCTTGGAGGACTGCATCCACACATCTCTGCAATGACTCAAATCACGCATTAATAAAGTCATCTGGAATGGCAAAGAAAGCGTTCTTGCAGGACTCCCAGAGTTCATCAAGATGATTTGGATTCATCTTCAATGCCTTCTCCATCATCTTACAGCAGACATGCTCAATAATGTTGATCTCTGGTGACTGGGGTGGCCAATCCTGGAGCACCTTGACCTTCGTTGCTTTCTGGAACTTTGATGTGGAGGCTGAAGTATGAGAAGGAGCGCTATCCTGCTGAAGAATTTTCCCTGTCCTGTGGTTTGTAATGTAATGGGCAGCACAAATGTTTTGATACCTCAGGTTGCTGATCTTGCCATCCACTCTGCAGATCTCTCGCACACCCCCATACTGAATCTAACCACAAACCATGATTTCTCTTTCACCAAACTTGACTGATTTCTGTGAGAATCTTGGGTTCATGCGGGTTCCAGTAGGTCTTCTGCAATGTTTGTGATGATTGGGATGCAGTTCAACAGATGATTCATCAGAAAAATCCACCTTCCGCCACTTTCCAACTAGAATTCAAGTTATTATCTGTTGCTCTTACAACTAGGATCAACGACAAGTCTTTTGTCAGGTAGTGTGCATATATAAGTTTATATTAAAAATGCCAGTGTGGTCAGAAAAATAAAAGGTTTCATTTCCCATTGGTAGATATATTTCTTGTACCCCAAACAAACTTCCTTCAGTGATTCCTGAAGTAAATATTTCTTGATTTAAGAATGTTTAGATGTGCTGGAAAACAAGACCAAAATATCACGCAAGAAAATAATTTAGAGCTGATTATTTACGTTGTGCTTTAAAATTGATTGTGTGTGAAAATGTGTAAAAATAATACGTCTCTCTTCACACATGCATGCTTTCCCAAAAACCCGAATGAATATCAAAGAACGTTTCTCCACAAGCGATGCTCAACATAATAAACCCGCACTGACACAGGCCAGACCTGATACTAAAAGAAAGCCATACGGATCTAAAAAACAAACGTCACTGAAACGTGCACACTCTAGTTTACAGATGCAGAGTAAGGTCAAATGTTAGAGTAGGGCACACTTGTCCTGGTACACTGAAACAGTCACAGACAGGCACAAGTTTGAAACCACAAACATCGCCTTTCCTTATCCTCTCGTCATCTCGTCCACAAAATAAGAAACAGTCACAGGCCAAGATATAGATATTTTGAAACCAAAACAAACCAATAAAAAAAACGCTGCCCTCGCTCGGGTCCACCCCAGGAAAAAGTGCGGGCAGAAAAATATAAAGCGCACAAACAGAGACGCCACTGTACCTCGAGTGTCTCGGAGAGTTCAAACACTGGGAGACAAACCCAGAAGTGAGACCATGATTGCAGAGAGAGAAATCCGAGTGTGAGACTCTCAGATCTGTGTATGGTGTGTGTGTCCTGGAGGTGTGTATGGAGGCGGTGCCGGATTGGGTTTGATTCCTCGGCTCTTCATGTAGGAAATGAACTGGTCGGGAATTTCAGCCAGAACGTCTTTGGCCAGTCGCGCCATACTCAACACGTGGTTCCCCGTCCGGTCCATGTAATCCCGGAATGGCACAAACTGTGAGGGGCAAGAAACAAAGTGCACATTTATTAATCCATCCATCCATCCATCCATGGTAATATCCATCCATTCATCCCTCTATGGTATTATCCATCCTTCCATCCATCCATCCATCCATCCATCTATGGTAATATCCTTCCATTTATCTATGGTAATATCCATCCATCCATCTATGTTAATATCCATCCATTAATCTATGGTAATATCCATCCATCCATCCATCCATCCATCTATGGTAATATCCATCTATAGTAATATCCAACCATCCATCCATGGTAATATCCATCCATCCATCCCTGATAATATCCATCCATCCATCCATCCATCCATCTATGGCAATACCCATCCATCTATCCATCCATCCATCCATGGTATTATCCATCCTTCCATCCATCTATCCATCCATCCATGGTATTATCCATCCTTCCATCCATCTATCCATCCATTCATGGTAATATCCATCAATCCATCCATCCATGGTATTGTCCATCCTTCCATCCATCCATCCATCCATCCATCCATCCATCCATCCATCCATCCATCCATCCATGGTATTATCCATCCTTCCATCCATCTATCCATCCATTCATGGTAATATCCATCAATCCATCCATCCATGGTATTGTCCATCCTTCCTTCCTTCCATCCATCCATCCATCCATCCATGGTAATATCGATCCATCCATCCATCCATGGTA
>CAIGQZ010031698.1:3663038-3678592 GCA_903798205.1 Danio tinwini | reverse complement strand
CTCTCTAAGTGTCCACTTTCAGTGTCTCTCTCTCTCTGCGAATGCTTTCCCTGCGTTCTACATATCAAATAAACAACTATATGTGAACGTTTCATATTATTTACACATGCTTATTCCAAATATGTAAAAGACACTTGTCAGATGTTATTTTAGAGAGCAGGTGTGAGGTTCACCTGTGTCCTCTGTGACAAACTGATACGGCTAACAGCTACTCTGACTGTCTTTAAACAGCGCAAAAGCGTGTGCTTGTGGAGGCGTGCCGCTTTTCCTGGTGACGTGGAACCGATCTGCGAATCGCAGAACATTTTGTTAGCTGACCAATCAGAGCCTCTTAAGGGTGGGCCTTTTAGAGGATCTAGGAAATATGACAGTGGTTTTCATGTTAGCAGAGTAGCTGTATATAATCAAAGTAAGATATATGAAAAAATAACATGATTTTCGACAAGTGAAGCTTTAAATACAGCCTGGACCACCCCTTTAACTGACTTGTTTAGCATTCTTTATATTGTTGTTTATTAAATATTATTCAATGACATATACTTTGTATAAACAATAGTAGTATTTAATAGATGGCAGAACATTGTCATTCAGCGTTATAATCCTGAATAAACACAAACACTATTTTGTCATCGCTAACAAGTACAAAATGCAATTAATAAAGTGACATTTCGACTTTTTGAGAAATAAAAATAGTAAAACATTCATTAATTAAAAACTGTGATCATGTGCCTCAGAATAGAAGACAGTAAACTTGACAGTACGTTCATTCAGTTGTCAGATATACACTTAAGCCATTTATACACTGAGTCAGCAACTGAAATGAGTTGAGTCAACAACCTAATTTGTTATTGTGACTATCCTGAAATAGCACCGTCCTACAGTATATGGTTCTTTATTAACTTTGCATACATGGACAACAGAAATGCAATCTAATGTAATCGAAAGTTCTGGAGGGTGAGCAGAAGGAGAGGGAGGCGGGCCAGACTGATCCTCACGGCAACCGCTTCAGCCTTCTTTGCCGCTTCCCCTTCAGAAATGTTGGACATATATGAGAAAACGACCATGAAAGCAAACACTCATCCTCTTGCTTATTCACCTTCTGCGTTACTTATGTGCCCTCTATGATGAGACCACACACAGTTCAGCTGTTTATACCACAACAGGCAGAATAACACAAGCACATCTGGCATAAACATACTTATTGCTGATATAATAGGAAAACATAGAAATTATAATGCAAACTGAGCCATAATAGTTTATTAACCCTTTAAATGTTGCCCCTACTTTCCTAACACAGACACAAAAATGACAAGTTCAACTTAAATGCTGATCTTCAACCCTTTGGTGCATGAATTCAAGCTTTGTCTCATTTTAAAGAAGACAGATGTCAGAGTTTTGCAGAAGTGAAATGAAAAAGTTTAATAAAACAAAATGTATGAGCTGCGCTTATGAAAGATATTATACAATACATATTATTTAAGTTGATATCACAAAAAAACGAGCTTTCAGTGTGATTTTTTTCGGCTGCAGTACCAATCATGACCACCAGGTGACTATACAGTTTCCACTGGTGACCATATGAGGGCGCCTCCTATTTCTGAGTACACTACCTGACAAAAGTCTTGTCGCCTATCCAAGTTTTAGGAACAACAAATAATAACTTGACTTCTAGTTGATAATTTGGTATCAGAGGTGGCTTATATCAATGGCATAGGCCTCTAGATTACACTTATTAGACCAAAATAAAATATGATCATGCCTTGGTTTTTAATTATTTAATTAGGTCAGTAAGGTCTGACCTTTTTTTTTTTTTTGACAAAAGTCTTGTCAGTTAACAATTAATGTCCAGTATAGAATATAAAGTCATGGTGCAGTGGGAAAAGAATGAATATTGTGTATGACTCCCATGAGCTTGAAGGACTGCATCCATACATCTCTGAATGACTCAAATAACGTTCTTGCAGGACTACCAGAATTCATCAAGATTCTTTGGATTCATCTTCAATGCCTCCTCCATCTTACCCTAGACATGCTAAATAATGTTTATCTCTGGTGACTGGGCTGGTCAATTCTGAATCCTGGAGCACCTTGACCTTTGCTTTCAGGAGCTTTGATGTGGAGGCTGAAGTATGAGAAGGAGCGCTATCCTGCTGGAGAATTTGCCCTCTCCTGTGGTTTGTAATGTAATTGGCAGAACAAATGTCTTGATACATCAGGCTGTTGATGTTGCCATCCACTCTGCAGATCTCTCGCACGCCCCCATACCGAATGTGACCCCAATCCATGATTTTTCCTTTACCAAACTTGACTGATTTCTTTGAGAATCTTGGATCCATGCGGTTTCAAATAGGTCTTCCGCAGTATTTGTGATGATTGGAATGCAGTTCAACAGTTCAACCTTCTGCCACTTTTCCAAATGACCAACTAGAAGTCAAGTTATATGACTTTTCTATGTATGTATTTGACAATATTTGTACAGTAGACATAAAACATCTGGATTGCTGTAGCGAAGTAATGCTTTAAGACTCTGAGTAACCTTGTTGCAAATTAATAAATAACCGTTGCTCAGTAATATCTATCAATATCTAGATTAAAGATCTTTTTCCCCCTTGTAGCCAAGACCCCGTTGCAGCAACTCTGAGACATATGCTGCAATGTATTTCTCTGGTCAGGTATGCATCTCTAACTCTTGGATTTATCCTTGAGTGATGTTATATTGTTACAGTATCATCTCTGAATTGGCTTTATAGTTGATTTATTATATAATTGGCATGATACAATTTTACCTGACGAATAAAATGTTAAGTTTTGACTCATTCTGAATTCTCCTGAAATCTTTTTATATCCAGTAGATTACGTGGAGTCTATATGCTACCTTTATGAGTGGCATAGTTACCTAGACGCATAGACTATACGAAGCAGTTTGGCGCGATAGCATGAAGATCTTTTAATTATTTAATCACTGAAGCTAGCAAGATGCATTGGGCTTGACTAAGTGAGCTGTTCTTTTAGGATGCGTGAGCAGTTGGCAACCAGTCTATTCGAATATTAGTTAATCCTGCACCCTCTGACTAATTTCAGAGTGTCGACATACTGTCCATGAGAAGACACGCAAACCCGGGGCGTGAAACTCTGAGCGGTGTTTGGTCCCTAATGAACGTATAAACTGAAGAGTATGGGAACAGATAGATCAAAACTCTAAATTAAGTCATAAATGATTATTGTGATCCGTTCCTACAATTAGAAATACAGTCTAAATATTATGATCACTTAAAATTGGAGTCAGATTAAATTCTGAGCTAAAAACGAGTATAAATAAATTGTAATAAATAACAGAATTCTTTTCAGAACCACTGGAAAAGGCTTACTTGCATTTAACCTTCGACCATGCTGTTAGTTTCATAATTGGGCTAATAGATGGACTTTTACACCCCCAAGCTGAAAGTGTTTTTCATTCATTTATTTTCCTTTGACTTAGTCCCTTTATTTATCAGGGGTCGCCACAACGAAAGGAACCACCAACTTATCCAGCATATGTTTTACACAGCGGGTGCCCTTCCAGCAGCAACCCAATTAGACATAACATGAGATAGTAAAATATAATCAATAACAAAAATGTCAATAAAACTGTAAATGAAAACGTAAATAAAAAAAGCGTATTTATTGACTGTCTTAGTCCTATCACTTTGAATTAACAAACACTGTACACCTCTCCATATTTAGGCTAAAACACTGCTTTATTTATTTATTTAGGCCTACTTATTTGTGTTTATGCTTGTACTTTCATTTTAGCTGTCTTTTATTTCTTTAATTCTACTTTCCAAAATGAATCATCATTGCACTTAACAAGTTTGCAATGATAATAAAGCTTGTTAACAAGTTTGTAATGATTAATGAAGGAATCATAATGCTTTGTTTTATTGTTTATCTTTATTTACAGCTACTGTTTAGGCTATTTCTGTCCGTTCGCATCCGATCCCTTTGGGCCCCTTGGCAGCATAGTCGCAAACTGCGGTCATACCTAAAAAACAAGTTCTTACTAATTTAGAGTGGGACGGTTCAAGGCATGATGATAATGCTCATATTAAAGTGTCACCTACTGTATTCATGTAAACTGGACCTTAATTTACATCTTGTAAAAACGGGCATGATAGGTGCGCTTTAAAGTTTTGCGTCCAATCATCGAAAACATATGCTTTGCTATCAAGATGTACTCAATTTTCCAAATTTATTTTGGTTCACTTAAAAATAATGCTACTAGAAATCTCCTTTGTGTTCTACTAATACACAATAGCAGCATATTGTTTTTAAATGACATGAATAGGGGAGTAAATAATGATACAATTGCCATTTTTGGCCAAACTGCTCCTTTAAATGTCTAAAAGCTAATTTAATTCTCTTTCTTTTTGCAGCCTAACGATAATTTCCTACAGCAGCTGGGCACTGATGACAATACATTAGCTTTCTCTCCAGAGCAGATAATAATGCTGTCAGCATGTGAACACACAGATTTAGTTGTAAAGAAACAGCGCAGGTGATTTGTGGCTCCTAAGAATCCCCTTTTTGTTTCTAAAGCTTGCATGATTTTTGTGTTTTTATATATATATATATATATATATATATATATATATATATTGGTGTCAATCAAGACAGAATTCAGTGGCATAAATGGGTCAGCCTTCTGTTTTATTTCTGACAGGACTGCTGTAAACTGTTTTAAGATTCTATAAGATGGAGAAACCTTGCACTCGCTGTCAGTAACGGTCTATTTGTTGTTGTTTTCTGTGGAGCGGAAAATTAAGATTTGGTCTCCGAGCCTGTCAGAGGAGAAAGACGAACATTTTTATTACTGAACATCTCATAGGAGACATGGTATTATTATTTTTGGGCTGCCGACACAGGAAATAGAGCTTAAAAATGATCACTTTCAAAAACACTTTTAGGGGCGGCACGGTGGCTCAGTGGTTAGCACTATCACCTCACAGCAGCAAGGTCGCTGGTTGGAGTCCCGGCTGAGTCAGCTGGCATTTCTGTTTGGAGTTTGCATGTTCTCCCAGTGTTAGCGTGGGTTTCCTCCAGGTGCTCCGGTTTCCCCCACAGTCCAAACACATGCGCTATGTGAAGTGAATGAACTAAATTGTCCGTAGTGTGTGTGTGTGTGTGTGTGTGTGTGTGTGTGTGTGTGTGTGTGAATGAGTGTGTACTGGGTTGCAGCTGGAAGGGCATCTGCTGTGTAAAACATATGCCAGAATAGTTGGTGGTTCATTCCACTGTGGCAACCCCTGATGAATAAGGGACTAAGCCAAAGGAAAATTAATGAATAAATGCTAAAAGTTAATATTAAAATTAATTTTCTAATTTTTTTTGTTAAAAATGGAAATTATTCCTTATGTAGAACATTTTGATTCAGAATGTGATGAAGAGTAAATGATGACAGAATATTAATGCTCTATATGTAAAGCCTGGTTTAAACTTCTGCGTCAAGTGATCGGCGTGACCCATGGTGCAAGCCTTGCGCGTAGCCGTGCATTTATACTTCTGTGCGCTGTTTCTGTTGCTCTGCAATAACTCTTCCGAAACGCTAGCTGGCAGTAGGTGTTTATGTTTTTCCTTAAAGTACAAGTGGCTCAAATTCGCTCATTTTGAGGAGGGAACCTGCGGACGTGCAACAACTTTAATCATAAGATAAACAGAAAACAACAGTCTCCATCTGGAGCTCCTTCACGTGACTTCACACTTGTAAACACTCACTGCATCACGCTCGCCCACACTCAATAGCACTACCAAGCCGACCAATCACAGAGCTTGCGATATGCGTACGCGTTACATTTTTTCGAGAGGTGCGCTTCAACGTCCACGTGGAGGGCTATGCGTCCACGCGTAGGCTGCGCCATAGCATACATGTGCGCTTGACGCAGAAGTATAAATCAGCTTTAAGTTGTGCGCCTCTACTGGAAATAACACACTTGCTCACCTAAAAGACAATATGTGAACGGCCCTTTAAAGTTAACTGTTTTAATATTAAAAAAAAACATTTTCATCTTTAAAAAAGGGAGTAATTATAGCTAACAAATCATACGTTTATGAACATACAAAGGTATATACATATTTATACTACAGTTCAGTTCTTACAATATTTATAATTTCGATTTAGATCGTCAGCGGACATCAGCCTGTCATACTGAGCAGAGCAAAGACAGTTGACGTTCTGCCACAAGATGGCGACCGAGACCACATAAGTCCTTAGAGAGGAAAAACTCACCATAACTGTCAAACTACAGCTGATCAAATCATTATAAATCAGGTAAGTGACCCTCTAAGTCGATCTCTCTCCTTTGGATGTTGTAGTGCTGTGTTTATACCATAGTAATCTGTTAGTGTTTGCTTTGCTTTGGCTTTTTCTGAGTTAATTATTGTGATATCCCTATTGCAACAGAGAAATTCCTCGGAAATCTCTGTAGACTGATGGCATTTCATGCCGTTCAGCGTTATAATCTTAAGATGTGAGCAAAATCCCCTGTTTTGTCATCACTTCAGACATTACGCTAGAGAATCGTTCAAATACTAGCTCTAAAATGACGTTGGTGAATTAGCAACGGTTTCTGTTGTTCTGACATCAGCTGCAGATGTAAATGAATAGTGGAAGAAAGTAGTTCCTCGTAAAGGGTTTTTGAGACGCGTTTGATTTTCTTTTACATAAACAATTATGTCGTCAAACTGTTGTATAAATGCAATATCACACTCGTAGCAGTGCGATATGGCTGTATATCAGCACTGCTGGGGCACTAAGGCATTCAGCCTGCGTATACAGCCATATCGCACTGCTACTCGTGTGATATTGCTCATATAATAATCTGTGCTATTGGCACATTTCTCTAATAGGTTAATGTTATATAAAAACATTTGAGATAAAGATTCCTTATGTGGAACATTAAGATGAAGATGAGCACATAATGACTGAATAAGAATCTCAGCAAACTATTCTTTCACGCTTTCAGGTCTCTAGGAAATATATACTGTACAGATATTCTACTCGCCGCCATGACAGACAGTTTGTGGCTGAACTAATGATGGCCATGCTGTAACGAAGAGCAGAGGAAGCAGGACGGTGTCAGAAATGGCACGAAACATTGTCAGAGTGTGACTGAAGACAGGAACTTCTATTATCAGTCACACAGCGAGCGGCCGCTTCAGTCTGACAAAGAGCCGTCTGATTAATGAATCCCGCTGTCCGTCATGCGGCTCGTCAGATCTGATTGGCGAATGATGGACCTTTTGCATTCTGACTGGCTGATCACTCAGACCATCCAACGTGACAAATGTTGTTGTTTCTCATTATCATCCTCCGATTAGCCCTCACCCGTGCCTATTGTCAATGGTAATTACCATGTCAAATGAAAAAAAGGCTGCATGTCTTCGGCTGTCAGATGGGAGGATTCCAGCTTTCAATGCTAATTATCTAAGACAGAAAATGAATATGCGTGGCTCATTTAGAGCCTGAAAGACACTTACAGAAATAGTTAACTCAAAATGAACATGCTTTCCTTTCCTAATGTGGAAAACTAAAGCAAAAATAGGTCCTTGCAGCCTGATCTTACGAGAAAACATAACTATTTTACGTTTTGTCAGTTTAGTGGCTTCACTAGAGTTCAGAGTTTGTGTAAGAAAATGTATGATTTTTTAAAAGGAGGTGTGGCATTAAACCCCACTCCTAAACCCAACAATCATTGGGGGATAAGCAAATCATACAAAATTATACAAATGAGATCATACGAATTCATACGAATAAGCCACAAAATCAAAAGTTATAATGTGATGTAATATAATTGTGTATTGATATAGCACATTTATTGTGTATGGCCATACACCCAAAGCGCTTCACAATCATGAGAGGGGGGGGGGGTCTCTCTCCACAGCACCACCAGTGTGCAGCATCCACTTGGGTGGCAACGGCGTCAGTGTGCAATTCGATGGATAAGGGATGATTAGGAGGCCTTGTTTATAAGGGCCGAGAGGGAATTTAGCCAGGACACTGGGGTTACACCCCTACTCTTTACGAGAAGTGCCATGGGATTTTTAATGACCACAGAGAGTCCGGACCTCGGTTTAACGTCTCATCAGAAAGACGCCGCTCATTGACAGTGTAGTGTCCCCTTCACTTTTACTGGGGCATTAGGACTCACACAGACCGCAGGTTGAGCGCCCCCTGCTGGCCTCTCTAACACCACTTCCACCACAATTATGAATTGTGTCTCTGTGTGTTGTAACCAAATTGAGATTTGGGATCCTCATAGACTTTTCACATTTGACTTTATAACCACTGACATGTTGTGGCTGTTGAATGCTTGATTCTAATTGGCTGGTGAAACTTCTAAGGGGCCATTCACACAGAATTCGTAACTATTCTACTTGTCTCACTTTATTTTAATGTACAATTCACACTATTATTAAACCATTAATTATGACTTTTAACTCAATAAATAACCAAGCTGTTTATTAATAGGGATGTCCAGATCCGATCACGTGATCGGAAATCGGGCCCGATCATGCAGTTTCAGACGTTACCTCCTGATCAGGACTCGAATATATATGTATCTATACCTACATATACAGTTGAAGTCAGAATTATTAGCCCCTATGAATTATCAGCCCTCCTGAATTATTAGCCCCCCTGTTTATTTACCCCCCCTGTAGATACTCAAAATCAAATGACTCGGACTCCAGGGCAAAAAAACCTGATCGGAACATGCCTATTTATTAATAGCTAGTAGGAATTATTAGGTTTGGGCATGTAAATCAAGATCATACTTTTATAAATGCCAATAAACAGTTAATATCTTAATAATATGCACGTAATAAACCAGTAAAAATTTGTTGTGAATTGTCACTTAAACTAATGTATCACCATTTTTCTATTAAAATACACACTTGACAGATGTACATGACTGTTGCTCTCGCATCTCGCACATTAATGTCAGTTCTAAAGCAGTAGACCAATCAGAAGGGCTTGTAGGTGGGGCAATTGTTCCAAGCCTCTGTTTACAGAAAGTTGGCATGACAACTGTTTTATTTGATGGCAGCATGGTGGAGGCAGTGCTTATTGAAAACCTAAAAACATTGAAATTATTGAAAGCCTATTGAAAACATTCATGATGCGAATCTCTCGTCCCACCACATCCCAAAGCTCTGTTAGATTGAGCTCTGGTGACTGTGGAGGCCATTTGAGTTCAGTGAACTCATTGTCATGTTCAAGAAACCAGTCTGAGATGATTCACGCTTTATGACATGGTGTGTTATCTTGCTGGAAGTAGCCATCAGAAACTGAGTACACTGTGGTCATAAAGGAATGGACATGTTCAGCAACAATACTCAGGTAGGCTGACGTTAACAATGCAGAGCTGGTTCTAATGGGCCCAAAGTGTGCCAAGAAAATATCCCCCACACCATTACACCACCACCACCAGCCAGAATCGCTGATACAAGGCAGGATAGATCCATGCGTTCATGTTGTTAATGCCAAATTCTAACCCTACTATCTGAATGTGGCAGCAGAAATCGAGACTCGTCAGACCAGGCGACATTTTTCAAATTTCCTATTGACCAATTTTGGTGAGCCTGTGTGTATTGTAGCCTCAGGTTCCTGTTCTTAGCTGACAGGAGTGGCACCGGGTGTGGTCTTCTGCTGCTGTAGCCCATCTACCTCAAGGTTGGACGTGTTGTGCGTTCAGAGGTGCTCTGAACGAGTGGTTATTTGAGTTACGGTTGCCTTTCTATCAGCTCCAAAAAGTCTGGCCATTCGCCTCTGACCTCTGGCATCAACAAGGCATTTGCGCCCACAGAACTGCCGCTCCCTGGATATTTTCTCTTTTTCGGGCCATTTTCTGTAAACCCTAGAGATGGTTGTGCGTGAAAATCCCAGTAGATCAGCAGTTTCTGAAATACTCAGACCAGCCCGTCTGGCACTAAGTCACTTAAATCACCTTTCTTCCTCATTCTGATGCTCAGTTTGAACTGCAGCAGATTGTCTTGACCATGTCTACATGCCTAAATGCATTGAGTTGGTGCCATGTGATTGGCGGGTTAGAAATTTGCGTTAACGAGCAGTTGGACAGGTGTACCTAATAAAGTGGCCGGTGAGTGTATATACACAAATGGCCATATATGAATACATATATAAAATTCTAGCGAATATATTTGAAAATGTGTACACATTTTTTATTTCAATTGTTGAAATTGAATGCCATAGAAACTATTAAAAAAAGGAGAAAGTAATCAAACTTTTGGATGCTGCATTTTTGTAGTGTTTAGCAAACATGTAGCACAAAGAAACACAGTTTTCCAAAAACACGTAGACTTATTGAGAAACGCTAAACATAACTGACATGTGATGCGGAGTGGAGCTGACAAATAAAAAGTGGAAACTATATACTTTTTGCCTTAAACACTACTTCTTTAATATAGCACTATACTGTATATACGCATATGCCATAGCGCACACACTGCCGAAGCTGTCAGCTGTTGTGGGAAGTGAAGGGATGCTGTCCAAACACCCTTCCATCAAACAGGCCTTCGGTGGGCGAATGTCCGTTCCCCTACGACCTGTTTGTGAATGAACGAGGAGGACGAGAAGCAAACAGCTGCTTAGAGTAACAGCTTTTCTCATGAATGATGCATGCGTCTGTCCTCCTGAATCACAGCAGAGAAGTAGGTCAGTGTTTCTCTGAGGTTTCCGCTTCACACGCTGTTACTAAACAGCAGCTGAACATCAACGCTTGCCCACAGCGTGATGAGTAGATTACTTATGAATAGTAATCAGTTACTACA
Source organism: Danio tinwini (assembly GCA_903798205.1). Taxonomy (NCBI): domain Eukaryota; kingdom Metazoa; phylum Chordata; class Actinopteri; order Cypriniformes; family Danionidae; genus Danio; species Danio tinwini. The sequence goes on along the minus strand of CAIGQZ010031698.1, from coordinate 3,667,768 downwards.
AGTTACATGATAAAATTTCTTTGTGAATCGTCAGTTGAAGTCACAGTTATTCGATGAGGAAATGATGATGAGGAATTTTTCACAGTATCTCCGATAATATTATTTCTTCTGGAGAAAGTCTTATTTGTTTTATTTTGGCAATATTAAAAGCAGTTTTTAATTTATTCAAAAGCATTTTAAGGTCCATATTATTAGCCACCTTAAGCAATGTTTGTTTTCGATTGTCTACAGAACAAACCACTGTTATACAATGACTTGCCTAATTACCATTACTTACCTAATTAACCTAGTTAAGCCGTTAAATGTCACTTTAAGCTAAATACTTGTGTCTTGAACAATATCTAGTCAAATATTATGTGCTGTCATCATGGCAAAGATAAAATAAATCCAACCCAGGCTTATTCTGAAAACGTAGTGCCATGGACGTTTCTGGAGACCGCAAATTATGTAGCCGGAGGTACGTATGGCTTCATTTAATTTTTTAAGTGAACGCTACAGGGCGGTATGACGGCGTTCCTTTTGGCGCTTACCGGCTGACTGCTTACCTCCGTGTGGAGGCCTTTCCCGCTGCAACTAGTTTGTCTCGTCGTGTACGACGACAGACTTGACATGCAGAGAGGAGTTGACCACAACGATGACAACCAGGTTAGAGTCCGGGGAAGAGCGGTTCCAGAAATCAGGTAAGACAAAAACAGAATCCACAAAATAAAATGAACGAGTGAACAACAGGGTGAGAATGTGGTAAAATCTGAAAATGTGGTAAAAATCAGACGAGGGCTTTTTTTTTCTGGGCAGCTTCTGTAAACCATTGGTTGGGTTTAGAGAAGTGGGTGGGCGTGTCAATCTGTAAAATTGGTTGGGTTTAGGGAAGGAGGAGGGTGGGTCAGTCGATTGGCCAGTCGCCCAGTCAATCATTCAGTCATTCAGTCAGACAGACAGACAGTCAGTCGACAGCAGCCTCTGGTACGCGAGAACAGTGCGGGTGCGAACTGCACTTGCGAGAGACATATGGAAAAGTGCACGCAGCGGCCTTTCGCGGATTCGCGAAAACAAAAACTGCAAAAATACGTACCTCCCAGGATGTACTATATTTCGTGGTCTCCAGAAACGTCCACAGGACTATGTTTTCAGAATGAGCCTGGGTTGAAGAAATCAGTTATTAGAAATGAGTTATTAAAACTATTATGTTTAGAACTTTTGGATTACTTTTGGATTACTTTTGAGTAATCTTTTATTGGAGTACTGTAGGAAAATTTATATTTTTGCTTGTTTTTTTGACAGATACAACAGAAAAATCTAAAATGCAAACTTATCATTCCTTGCTGTTAGTGTTTGCTGATAGTAACACTGAATAAAACAAAATCGCACCTTGTGATTTTAAAACATTCACTTAAAATGAAGAAAATTTAGAAATCTGCAATTTATTCAGTCATTTTTCCTTTGGCTTAGCTTTATTTATCAGGGGAATGAACCACCAACTTATCCAGCATATGTTTTACACAGCAGATGCCCTTCCATCCGCAACCCAGTACTGGGAAACACACATACACACAGTCACGCACACACACTCATACACTACAGCCAATTTAGTTTATTCAATTCACCTACAGTATAGCGCATGTGTTGGGACTGCGGGGAAAACCGGAGCACCCAGAGTAAACCCACGCTAACACGGAATGAACATGCAAACTCCACACAGAAATGACAACTGGCCCAGCCGGGACTCGAACCAGCGACCTTCTTGCTGTGAGGCAAAAGTGCCAACCACTGAGCCACCGTGTTGCGCTGCTAAGGTTGATTAAATTATAATATTATTAGAAGTAATTGTTATTCGTTTGTTTTTCTTCGATTGGCCACAGAACAAATCAAATTTTTCCAATGACTTGCCTAATTAACCTAATTAACCCCAGTTAAGATTTTAAATGATAATTTATGCTAGTATCTTGCAAAATAACTAGTAAAGCATGATGTGCTGTCATCATGTCGAAGACAAAAAGAAATGAGTTATTTTAAATTAAACTCCCAAAACTCTCCACAGCGAATTTCCAGGCAACATTATGATGAGTTTCAGAGGCGATCACCGCCGTCCTGTGCTTGAGAGCGAAGCACAGACTGTATTAGCACTTCAGATTCAGCCTTCCTTTCTGAATTTTCATTTTTCACATTTCCCCAAGAGATCGCTTTCAAATGCACACGTCACAGAGATTGCAATTGGATTCAAATTCTGCTAAAAGGGATGGTTCACCCAAAAACGCCAGCCTTTATTAATTCACCTGCCATTTCAAACATGTTTAGGTTTTATTACTTCACAAAAGGAGATGTTTATTTCAAACTCCAGTGCGCTTGTTTTCATAACAGGCTCCTCATGCTCCAAAAGATGACAAAAAACATCTTACAAATAACACTTAGTGGGCTGAAAATATAAAATAACTTCGCAATTATATTTGTATTTCACTTAAGATCTGATTTGTTGTTAGCTTGGCTGTGATTTAATATGATATAGACTGCATGTTTTAGAATAAACACTGTGTACTAATTACTACACAGCAAAAATTCCAGTGTTAAATATAGTGTGATTTTTTTTTTTGTGGTGTTTTTCAGTGTTAAAACTGGAGTACTTTTTAATCCACGAGTGTGAAAGAGCATATAATTAAGAGGTTTTTTTTCAGTGTTAAACTTTTAACCCAATGTGCGGTGTATTTCCCACTAGTGATGTTTTTTTACTCAAACCGGTTCTTTCAGACAAACAGTGATCAAACCAGTATGTTTTACTTACACTTGAAACATGTCTTGTTGCATTTTAAAATGCAAAGAGTTGAATGTGTTGAAATCATTTCTGAAAAGATTAATGAACATTTAATTAATTAAAATTATTTTCAACATATTTGATCACGGTTATCTTTCACACACACCAATTGCTAATATAGAAAAAAAGGTCATAAAGTAATACTTTGAAGGGTAACACACACTCCATTTCGATGTATAATAAACTCTTACTGTGTTAAAATGAACTCGGAGTAATGTACAAATTTCACACTTTAGAAAGTGTTATTTTAACTCTAAAATGGAGGGAGTCATATGTACACCCAAAGAGTGTTAAGTTAAACTCAAATTGGGTTAAATGTACACTTTTTTTTTTTTTTGCTGTGTAGGGGTTGCACCAACTAATCGACTTTAATTCTCTGCCGTGCCGCTTTTTGAATGACATCAACTAGTCGCACTGCACAGATCACGTTGTCTGTCCTGAACTACATGACAGCTTTAGACACGAAGGTGGTTCACTGAATAAAACTGCTCTCAGATTATTTAAAGTATTTTTAAAATGTTATTTTTCTTATGTCAGCGTCAAAGATTCACGTGAACTTTTGGCCACTTTCCACTACAGTACGGGTCACCTTTATCAGGTTTGTGTTTTCACTGCTAAAAGAGTACCAATGGTACTGTTTTGGTGGGCAAGGTGGACGACAGAAAGTTTCAAAGCTGTACGGGTCGTTCACATATCATATGAGAAGCACTTCTCACAAAACAGAGGCTTTATATAAACCCTTGGTACTTTTTAGGCAGTGGAAACGCAAGCCTGATAAAGGTGACCTGTACTGACCCATACCAAATCATACTGTACCAGTCAGTGGAAACGGGCCATAAAGGGTTAATGGTGCCAACAGATGATCAATAGTAAAAATTAAGATTTTTACCTCTTCCCAACAGGGAAAACCATCAACAATCAAGAATCCATGATTATATGCTGTCATGACTTTGCAATCAAAAAATGTCATTATAATGGAAGTCAATGGGGTAAAAACAGCCCCGAACATAACAAAAAGGTAGTCAAAATGAACGATACATAAGGGTTAAAAAACTCCAACAATGTTAAAGTTCTCTGAAAACACAAATGAAAACATCTTGCACCACACACAAGTCTTCATTTTTACCTTTTGCGTTCAGGTCTGAAAAGTCACGCAGGGATGTAAATGCTATAAGAGAGTCTTCTTGTCAGATGCAGGCCTTTGGGGAAAGAGCAGCAGGCAAGATCTTAAAAGGAAGGTGTGGCTGTTCTACAAATCTGACTAACAGTCGCAAATTCCCTTTAAATCCAGTCTGCTGGGAAATCAAGCCTGTTGATTGGCTAGGTGAATGACACGCACCAATGATTGACCTTTAAAGGGCAAATAATGACCTCAATACAAAGCGAGTGTCTATTCTGTATGTGTATTGCAGATTTAAGAGATTTACTTAACAATATATCCGATATAATCATATCATGCTCATATCAACCACAGGAGACACTTTAGTGCTCATGAGTTTAACACTTCAGAGTGTGCAGGGGATGAATACTAAGGTTTAAATAATAATATGGTTTAATAACAGTCTGTAATGCACAGGCAAACTTCATAGGTATCATTTGGCAATACAGTTTATGAACAGTCTGCTAATAGACTGTACTTAATTGTGGTCAAACCTTAAAGGAAGAAGTGCATATGCTGTATTAATGCTGTATTAATGTATTAATTGCACTTTGACGTGTTCAATTTAGTGGTTAGCGAAGTAAAACCACATGGACATCCTCCACATGGATATTCATTTATAACAGTAACTTGTAAACCAATAAACCCAGAACTGTTGTGAGCGCCGAGGTAAGTAAATGGTAGATAATTATTTTTTAGAAGTCATAAACTGGATATTTTTTTAAATAATGAAGTTATATATTTAATTTAATTTAATTTCATATC
>CAIGQZ010031698.1:3650873-3662638 GCA_903798205.1 Danio tinwini | reverse complement strand
GATATGAAATTAAATTAAATTAAATATATAACTTCATTATTTAAAAACGCATTAAATAAAATTTATTTAAATAAAGAAATGAAATTAAGTAAAATTTCTAACTCCATTATTTAAAAATGCAATAAATTAAATTCATTTAAATGAAATGCATTTAAATATATAACTCCATTATTAAAAAAATACAATAAATTTAATTAATTTTAATTAATTCCATTTAAATAAACTTTAATTAAATTAATTTATTATGAATCCTTCAGTAAACCTTAAAAAACTGTTTTAGATTTTTATCATATGTATTATTTATTGATTATGTTGTCTTTTTATTGTTATCATTTTGTTTTTATAGAAAAGTGATTTTTATAAAATGTTGTAAATTTGATCTGATTTTGCAATGAAATAGCCAAAGTAGCTGGTATGGCAATAAACTCAAAACTCTTTCTCAATTAACTCAATACTCAAGTTAAATATGTTTACTTGGAGTTTACATCTGCGCACATTCTCCTGTTATTTGTTATTTGTTTTATAGATTTGTTTAGTACATACGCTTATACAGTAAATGTTTATAAATGAGCCCTCAGGTGTGGCATTTGTGCTCATAAACTCACATTGACAATGGCCTCTTTGGTCTGCGACATATCTGAGATGACCCCGTCTGTGATGATGAGAAGAATGAAATACTGCGAGCCGTCCTGCACAGCAGCTGCGTACCTTCAAAGAACAGAAGAAAAAAAAAAATCACATCAACTCTCCACAGCCGAAAGCAACTCAGGCTCATTCTAAAAACGTACCCCTATATACATTTCTGGAGAGCGCCAAATACGTCCCAGGAGCTAAGATTTTTTTTTTGCAGTTTTTGTTTTCGTGAATCCACCAGAGGACGCTGTGTACGCTTTTTCAGATCTCAAATTTCTCTCGCGAGTGCCATTTGTGCCTGCTTATCTCATGTAAATCCACCAGAGGCTGCTGTCGACTGACTGACTGACTGACCAACTGAACCATCTGACCCAGCTGGGACTCAAACCAGCGACCTTCTTGCTGTGAGGCGACAGTGCTAACAACTGAGCCACCATATATAAATATTTTATTTTACATAAAAATATACTTTTTAAATCCTTCTGTGTCCTTTAGCTGGTTTGCTAACATTTCCAACGCGTGAATATAAGCCACGTTCTGCTCTGCTTTGCTGCTCTAATCCGCAGCCCGAGGAGGTGTGTATCATGCTTCAATTTAGGAAAGCCTAATTCAAATCTGCGTTTTTAATTACCACAGTGGATGCAGTGTAATCAGATGGAAAATGATTTGGTTGTGTGACATGCGGGGAGGGGGTGGAGATGTCTTCAGACAATTACTCTGTCGTCTTTTTCTGGAAACACACCCACTGTCCTTTCAAATGACGATTAAAAACACAGCCGGCGTCAGGACTGAGTCAGTCTGTTATGACACCTATGCTGGGAGCTCTACAATGGCATAACACGCTTTACTACATGTCAGCAACTTTCTTTTGTCAGTTATTGAGCGAACACAAGCAGTTTATGGGATCAACCCCAAGAGTTTGGCTTTTCATGAACAGACTTTTTAAAGAAACATCATAACCTCAAGCCAAAGAAATCATGGTAACATTTTACTTCAAGAGGGTGTTTATAAGACTGTAATGACAACCTTTATGAACGTGACATGAATATGAAGTAGATTTTAGGAATGCTTATGGCGAATGTCATTAAAGGTCCCATTCATTCATTCATTTTCTTTTTCAGCTTAGTCCCTTGAATAATCCGGGGTCGCCACAGTGGAATGAACTGCCAACTTATCCAGCATATGTTTTATGCAGCGGATGCCCTTCCAGCTGCAACCCATCACTGGGAAACATTCACACACATACACTACGGACAATTTAGCCTACCCAATTCACTTTTACCACATGTTTTTGGACTTGTTTTACCACATGTTTTGGAAAATCAGAGCACCCAGAAGTAAGAAAAACACGGTAAGAACATGCAAACTCCACAGAGAAATGCTAACTGACCCAGCCGAGGCTCGAACCAGCGACCTTCTTGCTATGAGGTGAACGTGCTACCTACTGCGCCACCATGCAGCCCATTAAAGGTCCCATAAAATAAAAAGTTTTTTAGATGTTAGTATATCAGTATTGTTAGTTTTAGCATATCTACAGTCTAGTGTTCTCCAAAACAGTGACAAAATTCACGTTTAGAAGATCTAAAACTGATATAAACATGTAAAGCTTGTAGTTGGTCACTTCCACCTAAACGGATCAATGGTTTTATTCACGTCACCTCATACGGTTTCTCATTAAAATCATATCCAATCAAATGCTCTCTAGTATCTGATATGCCCCGCCCCCTCAAGACACTTCTCATTTGCTTTTCATTTGATGCGCTTGAGCTCAACCACTCTCACTGTCAGAGCGGTGATGTAACTAAACGCTACTTTTTTTAAAAGGGGAGGAGCTACTCTATGTCCCGCCCTCTCTTTGTGTTTCGGTTGAGATTACATCAAACAATAAATAAAAATGTACATTTTAATGAACTTCACAGGACGTTTAAGTGTCATTCGCTCATGTCATTCTGAATGCAAAGACCATGTCCATGTAACACTAGAACTACAGAGGTGGTTTTGACCATTTTGGAATTATTTAATTTAGTATTGTTGTTTAAAAAAACCCACATGTCTAAAATACTCTGACTTTTTTCCAAACGTCTGTATTTTCTTCTAACATTGTTAATTTATTATGATTACAAAACACAAAAAAGTATCTTAACTATGCCTTTGAATATGCGTGGCTCTGTTGCCTAGCAACTTCATGCTAACATACAGTAAAAGACTATGGAATACACAAGACGTGTCACACAAGAACGAAGCCCCACCTACTAGTACAGGAGCCAATCAGTGGTCTATAGTACAGTATATTGTATATCTATATAGTATATAGATTGGTATATAGACTGACATTTCTCTGGGGAGAAGCTCGGACCAGTTGTTCGCTCTTACGACCTTTTTGTGGTCAACAAACACACTGGAATCTCAGTGAATACTTACTTAACAGATATAAGAAATATGTCCACATAAAGCTTGAAATCTCTACTTTAAAATGAACCAACTATACTTGAAAACAAAAGATTTTTGGTTTTGTAATCTGTATGAAACAAATACGAGGGACAGTACATCCTGTCAAACGCACATCACATGACAGCACTTACTCAAACGCCCACAAACTAGTAAAGAGTCGCTCTCATTTATGGAGGAGATTGAACATCAAGACCAAGTTGTGAATTACTTCAGAAGAGCAGCGCAATCTGACGATCGTTATCCAGAGGAGAATAATATGTAAGACTGCCATAAATGAGGTTGGTGCCGTGATCTCGTTCCTTTCGAGTGCGCACGCGCATCAGCTCAAGTAACCTTAAAAAATTGCAGATTTTGTTTGATTCAATCGTTTAGAAATGAAACCGGTCCTACTGCACCCAACCCACTCTGAGTTGGGATCGAATCAGCAATTCTTTGTATGGGAGTCAGTTGCTCTAACAAGGAGGCTAAATACCATGGCCTCTAGCGTCTGTTGCTAGAGCACCTTTGGAGGTCAGAGGAGTGAAGTACACCTGCATAGCACTTCACTAGCCGGCCTCCGTTACACTCACCCCCCTAAACCTCACTTCCATCCCGGACGAGCCCCCACATGTATCCCACCGTTCCTACTGCACCCAGTCAGTCAGTTGCTCTTACAAGGAGGCTAAAGACTATGTCCTCTAGCGTCTGAGTACCTTTGGAGGTCAGAGGAGGGTAAGGATTGGATATGCGGCCGACTGGAAGTGCGCACATTAATATAGCAGCTTTTTATTTATGTATAACAATAATTAATATTTATACACTACTGTGACGGTTGGGTTTAGGGTTGGGGTGGGGATAGGCGTTAAGAATACAATTTATTGGGTAATTTAATAGATATCATAAATAATACTCAGTATAACTACTGTTTTCACAGTGCTGTGACGGTTGGGTTTAAGTTAGACGTTAATAAAGTACAATAAATGGGAAATTTACTAAATAATATAAATAATTCTCATTAACTTCTGGCCGCAATCATATCCGATCTAGTAACAATCATCAGAGGAGTGAAGAGCATTTCACTAGCTGGCCTCTGTTACACAGTCTTTTAAACAACATCATCATGTAAAGTTGAACTAAAATCATCTCAAGCGTCCTCAAATATATGCTGGATTAACAGTGGTTCATACAGTGTGTATTCTGCTTTACAGTGTTGTCTGTTTTTGATATTTCATTTTTACTTAGCCAAATCAAAGATCAATTTTGCTTCTCATGCTGAAAAGAACATTTGCATTGTATTTCGCTAAATCTGGCCAATCGATCATTTGTATGCAAAGTGCACACAGGCTGACATTCTGGATGGCAACAAAAACAAGCAGGATTGGAGTTTATTGAAGTAAACTGTGAAATGATGTAACAGCGGTCAAAAGCAAGGTTATCTAAAGGAGGAGGGATAACCAACTCATGATTATATACACATATGCAGTACTTGTGGGTGCTAAGAAACTGTCATGTCTAATATACATAAACTGTAGTGTTGTTACTGCATGACAAAAGTGCATCCTTAATAAAGCTATAAAAATACAACATTGGTAATTTTACACTTTTGTCATGCAGCATGTAGTTTGTCATAGACTGTATATACATGTATATACTGTATTTAAATGGCAATAATCATATAATATAGAAATAGTCAGTTATTGAAATCCAGTTTTACATTCAAGCCTTAAAAATGAATTTACAGATAAATAAATATAGGAGTTTGTGAATATTAATCCTTTAATAAATATAGGAACTGGTTAAAAATGCTCAATTGAATTAAAAAATGTAGTGACTTGAGCCTTTTATTATGTTTTCATCACTCATTCATTTAATTTACCTCGGCTTTGTCTCTGATTTATCAGAGGCCGACACAGCGAATTAAGCCGTCAACTATTCCAGCATATGTTTTACGCAGTGATGCCCTTCCAGCCGTAACCCAGTACTGGGAAACACCCATTCACACTCACATTCACTCGCACACTTATAGACTACAGCCAGTTTAGTTTATCTAATTCGAATTCATGGACTGTGGGGGAAACCGTAGCACACGGAGGAAATCCACGCCAATACGGGGAGAACATGCAAACTCCACACAGAAATGCCAACTGGCCCAGCCGGGACTTGAACCAGTGACCTTCTTGCTGTGAGGTGACAGGTCTAACCACTGAGCCACCCTGTTTTCATCACTGATTATCATTAATCTGACATGTAACCAATAATCTCTTATTTTAAGTTGGCATAGAAGCCCAACTGAACAGTATGTGTTCACTTTAAAACAGACGTTTGGAAAAACGTACCTGGCCACGTGATTTACAACAGGGGCAAAGTTCGTCGGGCCGTATAGCTGGACGGTTTTCAGGCTTTGATGATACGCCTCAAGTATCCCCTCGATACCGTTACAGTAGGGATTCTCAATATTTCCATTCTGAAAGACAGACATCAATGGCTCATATTTGCATCTTCATTCAAATCAACAGAAAAACAATCCTGCGGAGAGAAAACATGGATTATGTCAATCAATATGACCAGAAAACGGTGCCAATTATAGACGTCTCCCATACAGTGGGATCGAACCACTTCCAGATCATCAACAGAATCTCATGCTCAAGTTTACAACTGAGAAAGTGAAACCGAAGGACACCAAGACGCTTGCATCAGCATCTCTTTTAGGCTGCTTTCACACTTGTAGATCGATTGATTTGTTCCTGAAACAGGGTTTTAAAATTGATATAATGTTGTGTTTTGTTCATGGTGCGGTTCGTTTTCACACGGCAAAGTTTCTTGTTTTCATGTTACTGTCTGATTAATGTCCAGATTTTCTCTTTAGTCTAGACTAGGGGTGTCCTCTGTCCTGGAGGGCCGGTGTCCTGCATAGTTTAGCTACAGCTTCCTTCAACACACTTGCTTGAAAGTTTTAGTATACGAAACTGCTTAATTAGCTGGTTCAGGTAGATTTAATTGGGGTTGGAACTAAAATATGCAGGACACTGGCCCTCCAGGACCGAGTTTGGGCACCCCTGGTCTAGACTGTCGGATGATGTGTTTGTTTGGACCTGTGAAAGCTCTCTGTTTCTGGACATTGTCCTAAGTCTCTCTATTCTGTTTGAGCACTTTAAACCTTTTATGCACTGTTGCACTTCATTAAATTGCCCTTCAATCGCAGTTGGAGTCTCCCTGTTTCTTTCATGACTAAACACAATGTATTATGGATATGTAATAGGTAGGGCCAGACAGAATCTGCGGACATTTTTTGCATTTCCGCTGAGAATTTTGTAAAAAATCTGCAGATTTATGCTGGATTATTTTGGGAGTATCTTAACTAAAAACCTATTATATGACATAAAAATATTGCTTTTTAACTTTTATTTAATGTTTACAATGATTGGTAAATACAAATTTACACACATTTACATTAGTAAATAAATAATCTCAATGATGGGCAAAAAATCTGCAGAAATCAGCGAATTTCTGCGCATGAGATTCCACTTGGGCCTAGTAATAGGCATATACAGTTGAAGTCAGAATTATTAGCCCCCCTGTTTTATTTTTTCCCCAATTTCTGTTCAACAGAGAGATTTTCTTCAACACATTTCTAAACATAATAGTTTTAATGACTCATCTCTAATAACTGATTTATTTTATCTTTGCCATGATGACAGTACGTAATATTTGACTAGATATTTTTCAAGACACTTCTATAGAGCTTAAAGTGACATTTAAAGGCTTAACTAGGTTAATTAGGTTAACTAGGCAGGTTAGGGTAATTAGGCAAGTTATTGTATAACCATGGTTTGTTTTGTAGACCAGGGGTTCCCAAACTTTTCAGCCCGCGACCCCCAAAGTAACAATGCCAGTGACTCGCGACCCCCAATATCCTCTGAGATGGTTATAAATACAGAAACCTTGCATGAAATGTTGCACACACACACCAATAGACCCAAGTCTATTCTTCGTTATTTTTTTTATGTATGTCAGTGCTGTAAATGTGCCAGAAAGTTTAACCTGGTGTTATAAAATCAATCTGCTGCGTCTGACGCTATTGTTGTGTCTTTAATATGGTGTAATTACCCCAGGGGTCGCAATCCAATAGAACTAATAACTATAAGCTACTATAGTAACTATATATTATATAGTAACTATAAACAACAATTTTTTCTCTTCAGTAGGTTATGGATAAAATAGGGTAATCCTTATGGTTTAATAAAAATAAATAGATTTTTGGAAATCACCAGGCGACCCCCCCCCCCCTTCATTGTCCCGTGACCAACCACTGCTGTAGACTATTTAAAAAACAATTGCCTAAAGGGGCTAATAATTTTGTCCTTAATATAGTGTTAAAAAATTAAAAGCTGTTTTTATTCTAGTCAAAATAAAACAAATAAGGCTTTCTCTAGAAGAAAAAATATTATCAGACATACTGTGAAAATGTCCTTGCTCTGTTAAACATCATTTGGGAAATATTTTAAAAAGAGAAAAAAAAATTCAAAGGGGGGCTAATAATTCTGACTTTAACTGTATATGGCTATAAAAGGAGAGAATGATGAGTAGAAATGTCATTCCTGCCGGTAAAAGTGCATTTAATGTCGAATACGAAAGTGAAAGCATGCTGTCTAATTGAACTATTTAAAAATATATACATCAATAACTTCTGATACAGCATCGCTATATATTTTACAACCCTTGACAATTGAAATGAGGCTGTAAGAATTTCTGACCTCTGATTTATATTTGGTGACTATGTCTGTGGGTGTCACCATTCAAAATGAAATTGCACTTCATCATTTATAATGTCTCATTACCCATATATATATAATTAAAGCAATGACGTGTGACAGAAAAATAAACCAAACTGACCAATGTGAGAGGAGTTTACTCGCATATGACTTGTTTTAATATTTTTAATCCATTAATAAACTTTGCGGTGTGAAAATTAACCACACCAAGAACAAAAAGCAACATTTTAACAAATTTAATCCCTGTTTCAGAACAAAACAACTGATCTATAGGTGTGAAGGCACCAGTAGTCCAGTGTTTCTCAACCCTGTTCCTTTATCTGATCCATTCATTTCAGGTGTTGGAGTCTGTTCTAATGTTCTGATGAGCTGATTCAGGTGTGTTTGATTAGGATGAGGTTGAAAATGTGTACTGTTGGTGTGCCTTCAGGAACAGGCTTGGGAAACACTGCTTTAAGCCTGGTTTATACTTCTGCGTCAAGTGATCGGCGTGACCCACGGCACAAGCCTTGCTCGTAGCCGTGCATTTATACTTCTGCATGTTGTTTCTGTTACTCTGCAATAACACTTCCGAAAAGCTAGATGGCAGTAGGTGTTTATGTTCCTCTGTGTCGAGTTTCTGTATGGGTGTTTTGTTTTTTCTGAACACTTCCTTAATGTACAAGTGGCTCAAATTTGCTCATTTTGAGGAGGGAACCTGCGGACGTGCAACAACTTTAATCATAAGGTAAACACAAAGCAACAGTCTTCATTCGGAGCTCCTTCACGGGACTCCACACTTGTAAACACTCGCTGCATCATGCTCGCGCAGCTCTCACCTCCGCCCACACTTGTCAGCGCTACCAAGCTGACCAGTCACAGAGCTTGTGCTACGTGTACACGTAACATTTTTTGAGAGGTGCGGCGAGGGCTATGCATCCACGCGTAGGCTGCGTCGTAGCATACGTGTGCGCTTGACGCAGAAGTATAAATCAGCCTTAAGACTAATCTCAGGCATTTTTGGGAAGTTGAACATCAGCTCACTCACTAGGGGAAACTCGTGAGACACCCGTCCATCGGGGGGCAGCTTGGCACCAAAACCCAATGCAGGGAACATCTTGTCACTGTCATAATCCTGGATTATTTCCCCCACTGCCTTCAGCGCCAGGGCGTATGCATTCATTTGGTAGGGGTTCATGTAATGGAGAGACGTGGACTGGGATGGGTTACCTACAAATAAAAAACAACAAACCAAAAAGTTTTGTACCGTATAAGAAGTGGAAGGACATTTAAGAATAATAAACAGCTGTTGTCAGGCTATTTATGTTGTTCGGAACTTGAAACCTTCAAGATCCAAACAGTTGTTGAGCGATGGCTGCATTGTTGCTAAACTAACTTGGCAATTCAGCTCTGTTGCACCGCAGGCAGCCACCTTCAATAAAGCTCTCAGAAGCAAAAGCCCATGATTCCGTCTATTTCCATCGCCCGCCACACTGCTCTGAACAAGTCTCGTTAATTTGCTGAATAATTCAGAGATGTTTGGAAGCGGTTACTTGTGAAAGAACAGTAATTATTTGAACACTTCTCACAAGTGCGGTGTTGAAAACGACAGGGAGTCGCATTCACCGCAGGCTGGCCATTTTAGACTGTTTTATACAAACGATTCTCCTCTCAGCATGACTTGAACCCTTACAGTTCTCGAATCAGCCAGTGGGCCACACACTGACGACTAATAGGAGCGCATTGAGCAATACAAGCAGGCTAACGATTGGATCTGGATTCCCCAACCTTTTAAGAGGTCACACGCCATTCTCTACATTTAATTACTTACCGTTAGATGCGGTGAAATCGATGGCCACAGTGAAATTGATCTGGGTCCTAGGAAAAAGAGGCAAAACGACAAAACAAACGAGTAAGCAAAATTGCTATCTGCAGTCATTTGGTAGCTTTGGGCGCAAACAGCAGGAAAAATAAGCATTGATTACGTCATGGTTTTTCCTGCTAAATATATTTTCAAAGGAGCAGTTAACATGATATTGACCCAGATTTTAGTAAAAACCCAAATAACCCTACACACAAAGAAAAATCAGTCATGTGTAGTAATAATAATGGAAATATTAAATATAGAGATTCAAGACGCCTCTTGTATGGAGAATGGAGCTGCATACATTGCTGTGGTGGGCTTTCTTTACCCTCCAAACTGTAAGTCTCGTCTTTCAAATCTGATATTTATTTCTTATTTTCCACCGGATTTGGGTCAGGTGATTGGTTGGGCCATTCCAGCAGCTTTATTTTCTTTTCTGAATCTATTTGAGAGTATTTGGCAGTATTTTGGATCATTGTCTTGCTGAAATGTCCACTCTGGTTTCATCTTTATCATCTGATTATATTCATTTACGTCAACTCAGCTGCTGTCTGGTCTTTCCATGTCTTTCTACATCTTCCTTTCTTCATGTGTGCAATACTTTCCCCTGTATTATTTCAATACACAAAACCTAATTTCTAAACAAATTATTTTTGTTTTCTTTGCATGATTATTTAGGGTGTTACTGACATGTGAGTCAACAGCACCTGGTGGTAACACTTTATTGTGATGGTCCATTTGAGTATTAATAGACTGTCTGCTTAATATCTGTTGATACTGCTCCTTCAACACACATTTAACTGACTATAAGAAACTTTGCAAATACATGTCAACCTACACTAACCCTAACCCCAACCTAACAGTCTACTTATAATCTAATGAGAATTAGTTGACATGTAGATGCAATGTAACAAGCACACCATCAAAATAAAGTGTGACCAAAATGGTGATGTGTTCAATACGTTTTTTGGCCCGTTGTATGTTTGTGAGAGGAAACAAACAAACAAACAGACACAAACATGGCTAAAATGATGGCTGATGTGTGTGTAGTCAACCCCAGCTGCACAGTCTAATTGGGATAAACAGGAAGAGTCATTAGTTGGAGCCCACATTACCAGATTTACCACACTCAAACAGCAGGGTACCCAGAGTCCATCTGTATCCCTGTCTTTAGTGCATCTCTTCACACAGTGATTCCTTCTGTGCTGGCTTCCCACCGGCCACAAAACCACCACGTGCCTCATGTTAGTCATGCCAGCTAAATGAGTCTCACAGGCACTTTAAAGGAAGTCATGCTTCCTTCTAGAAGATGTGGTGAATGGAAAGAGTTTAACTGAGCGGCTAATTTGCCAAGGCTAATGCGTTATACTTTAAATGTCCATCATTTAATAAATACGTCTTCAAGTGACCAGACATAAGCTGTTATTGTCAAATAAGTGTGATTAAAAATCCCCTTCTGCAAATTAACATTAGCATAAAACACACACATATACTTGTCCCTGGGTCAGTGGAGACTCTAATAGATGTAATTATGTTTCTACAACATAAACCGTATATTCAAACCCCCAACCATTAAACCTAACCCTCACAGGAAACAATTATTCTGAAAATATTTCATTCTTTGTTATTTATAAGCAAGTTTTACCCACTGGGACCACAATTTTGGTGACACAAGTCCCCATGAGTCTGTGTGCATTCAGGTTTAAGTCCCCACAGGGATATAAAAACAAGTACAGACATAGAGATAGAGAGATAGATGGACACACAAAGACACACACAAAAGTTTACATCTATCTTTAAGAGGACGTCCCATTGATGGTGTATTTTATCCCCCAACACCAACCCCACCCTTAAACCCTACCCTCACAAAAAATAATCTGCATTTTTACATTTTGGATTATTTATGAGACTTTTTCCTCATGGGGACCAAACAAAAGGTCAGAATTTACTGGTATTGGTATACTTGCGGGGACATTTAGTAGGCGACATTTTGGAACACAAGGTACACTATGTTGTACATTATGTTGTTGCGCACACACACACACACACACACACACACACACACACACACACACACACACACACAC
>CAIGQZ010031698.1:3619509-3645873 GCA_903798205.1 Danio tinwini | reverse complement strand
TTACTAATTCACTGATTATGATCTGAGCAAGTTTCAGTTACTGATTCACTAATTAAATGATCATGATCTGAGTGAGTCTTCAGTTAACGATTCACTGATTCAATGATCATGATCTGAGTGAGTCTTCAGTTAACGATTTACTGATTCAATGATCATGACCTGAGGGAGCCTTCAGTTAACGGTTCACTGATTCAGTGATCATGATCTGTACCAGTTTTCAAGTAACGATTCACTGATTCAGGGGTCATGATCTGAGCGAATTTTCAGTTAACGATTTACTGATTCAATAATCATGATCTAAGCGAGTGTTCAGGTAAGGATTCACTGATTCAATGATCATAATCTAAGCGAGTCTTCAGGTAAGGATTCACTGATCATGATCTGAACGAGTCTTGGCGACAGTTGGCCACGCCCACTTGTAGCTTCATTTGCGCTCTTCAGAAACCTACGGGTGACGTCATGTCCATATCTTTTACAGTTTATGAGTGAACACAGCTGGAGTCAGTTAACAATCACTTATACAAACTTTCTAATCTAAATGAGTTTCTAGCTAAAGATTCGCTGCTTCAAGTGATCTGATCAGAGTGAGTCTCCAGTTAATGATTCACTGTTTCAAGTGATCTGCTCAGAGTGAGTCTTCTATTAACGATTCACTGCTTCAAGTGATTCGATCAGAGTGAGTCTTGAGTTAATGCTTCACTGCTTCAAGTGATCTGCTCAGAGTAAGTCTCCAGTTAACGATTCACTGCTTCAAGTAATTCAACCAAAGTGAGTCTTTAGTTAAATATTTACTGCTTCAAGTGATTTGATCAGAGTGAGTCTCCAGTTAACGATTCACTGCTTCAAGTGATCTGCTCAGAGTGAGTCTTTCATTAACGATTCACTGCTTCAAGTGATTCGATCAGAGTGAGTCTTGAGTTAATGCTTTACTGCTTCAAGTGATCTGCTCAGAGTGAGTCTTCTGTTAACGATTTACTGCTTCAAGTGATATGCTCAGAGTCAGTCTTCTGTTAACGATTCACTGCTTTGAGTGATCTGTTCAGAGTGAATCTTCTGTTAATGATTCACTGCTTCAAGTGATCTGCTCAGGGCAAGTCTTCAGTTAATGATTCACTGCCTCAAATTGTCAGATCAAAGTGAGTCTCCAGTTAACAGTTCACTGATTCAAATAACTGGGCAGATATTGTATAGTTTAAACCTGACATCAAGGTGACATCTGTATGATAGTATACACCTTCCCAAAGCAGCATTATCTATGCCACTGCATTAGATGCAGGTGGGTTTCTGTCACTATGCAGGGTTTTCCTGCCTCCCTCAGCGCTGCACAAAGCAATGCACCTGACAAATGAGAGGGAGACACATAGTGACATGCGAAGATCGATTCCTCTTGTCCTTCTGTTTACCTCGTCCCAGGAGACACCGCGGTACTGCACTCCACTAACCCCTAATGCAGGGGATCCTTTTACAGCCTATTAAGTTTCTGGGCTGTGGAAATGCCCTAGTGCCACAGGCTCAAGCGGCTCACAGAAACAGAACAGCACTGCTGACAAAGTAGCTCTGGATTTGCTCTCATTTTTAATGAAGCATTGATGAAAAGAAGAGCACATTTCTTAGTTTTATTCTCCTCCCCATACAGTCGAAGTCAGAATAATTAGCCCTCATGAGTTATTAGCCTCTCTATATATTTTCCCCAATATCTGTTTAACATAAAGAAGATTTTTTCAACACATTTCTGAATGTATTAGTTTGAATAACTAACTTTTTTTTATATTTGCCATGATGACAGTACATAATATTTGACTAGATATTTTTCAAGATACTAGTATTGAGCTTGAAGGGCACTTTAAAGGCTTAACTAGGTTAATTAGCCAAATTAGGGTCATTAGGCAAATCATTGTATAACGATGGTTTGTTCTGTAGACTATCTAAAAAATACACTCACTGCTGGTCTGGTCAGAGTATTTCAGAAACTGCTGATCTACTGGGATTTTCACACACACAACCATCTCTAGGGTTTACAGAGAATGGTCTGAAAAAGAGAAAATATCCAGTGAGCGGCAGTTCTGTGGGCGTGAATGCCTTGTTGATGCCAGAGGTCAGAGGAGAATGGCCAGACTGGTTACAGCTGATAGAAAGGCAACAGTAACTCAAATAACCAGTCATTACAACCAAGGTCTGCAGGCACAACACGTCCAACCTTGACGTCCAACCTTGGCGGATGGGCTGCAGCAGCAGAAGACCACACCAGGTGCCACTCCTGTCAGCTAAGAACTGGAAACTGAGGCTACAATTCACACAGGCTCACCAAAATTGGACAATAGAAAATTGGAGAAACGTTGCCTGGTCTGATGAGTCTCGATTTCTGCTGCCACATTCGGATGGTAGGGTCAGAATTTGGCGTCAACAGCATGAAAGCATGGATCCATTCTGCCTTGTATTAACGGTTCAGGTTGCTGGTGGTGTAATGGTGTGGGGGATATTTTCTTGGCACAATTTGGGCCCCTTACTTCCATATGAGCATTGTGTCAATGACACAGCCTACCCTGAGTACTGTTACTGACCATGTCCATCCCTTTATGACCACAGTGTACTCAGTTTCTGATGGCTACTTACAGCAGAATAACGTGTAATGTCATAAAGCGTGAATCATCTCAGACTGGTTTCTTGAACATGACAATGAGTTCACTGTACTCAAATGAACTCCACAGTCACCAGATCTCAATCCAATAGAGCACCTTTGGGATGTGGTGAAACGGTAGATTCACATCATGGATGTGCAGTCGACAAATCTACAGCAACTGCGTGATGCTATCATGTCAATAGGAAGCAAAATCTTTGTTGAATATTTCCAGTACCTTGTTGAATCTATGCCACAAAGGATTAAAGCAGTTCTGAAGGCAAAACAGGGTCTAACTTGATACTAGTAAGGTGTACCTAATAAAGTGGCTGGTGAGTGTATATTGCTTAAGGGGGCTAATAATATTGACCTTAAATGGTTTACAAAAAATAAAAAACTGTTTTTATTCTAGCCAAAATAAAACAAATAAGACTTTCTCCAGAAGAAAAATAGGAAATAGTGTGAATAATTCTTTGCTCTGTTAAACATTATTTGGGAAATATTTGAAAAAGAAAAAAAATTCACTATAATTTTGACTTCAACTGTACAGTAGCAGAACTGAAGCTATGCTGACATTGGCCTATGGCTGAAAGATTTTCCTTAAGGATATAAGAGCTGTGAAAGACTTACATATCTAGCTTTGTAGAACATCAACAATGCCAGTTCCTACAAACAAAACTGCTTTAAACTCAAATATTTCAAGCACAGCTGTCTCCAAGGTCAAGAGGCATATTTCAGATATACAGTAGAACTGATTTTGCTGGATGTTATGATGATGATCAATCAAACAGCCTTGGAGAGTTTTGAGCTGGCTGATGCAAACAGATGAGCCTTTAGTAAAATCCAGCTAGTTAAAGAGAAGAGCCTGTCACAGAGTTCCCCGGTATAGTGCTCACCGATCATTAAGCCCAACCAGAAAATGAAAAGTTAATTCGTTCATTCATTTTCCTTCAGCTTAGTCTCTAATTTATCACTGGTTGCCACAGCGGAATGAACCACCAACTATTCCAGCATATGTTTTACGCAGCAGATGCACTTCCAACCACAACCCAGTACAGAAATACTCATACACTCAAACTACGGACAATTTAGTTTATTCAATTCAATAAGTATTATTCACCTTGTGATTATTAAAGCATCAGTACACAGTTTCTTGGTGTTTTTGTCTAGTTTCTAGTCCAAATATTACAAAAACTCAAACACTTTCTAAACAAGTAAAAAACATGGTCTTGTTTTCAGAAATAATGTCAAAATTAGGTGAGTTTTCATTTAAAACAAGCTAAATAATCTTATTTCAAAGTGAAAATTCACATAATTTTAACGTGTTTTTGAAAAAAAAACAATATTATTGCTTGTTTAGGAAATGCTTTGTATATATTTGCACTATAAACAAGACAAATTAATATACATGTAATATCACATGCAAAAACATTAGTCTCTCACTTACCCTCCTTTGATATAATCAAGGAAAGTAGATTCTGATTCCACTGAGAACGACAGCAGCGTCACCTGCATCAAAAAAACAGATCAAGATTCACCACTGAATCTATAGCAAAGACAGAAACATGAAGATCAGCGTCGCCTAATACCTATGGAGCCAGATCAGTCTCAAAAATAATACATTTACAAAATAAAATTCATACACAATTCACATTTATAAAATTGAATTCGTAGTTTCAAAACACAATTTGTAAATACACTAAATACGATTTGTAAATACAAAACACAACTCATAAACAGAGAAAACACAATTTGGAAATTGAATTCACAACTCATGAATATATCAATCCAATTCGTGAATTGAAAACACAATTCATAAATATGCAAAACACAATTCGTGAATTGAAAACACAATTCATAAATATGCAAAACACAATTCGTAAATTGAAAACACAATTCATAAATATGCAAAACAATTCATACATTCAAAACAATTCATAAATATGCAAAACACAATTCGTAAATTCAAAACACAATTCATAAATATGCAAATTGAATTCGTAAATTCAAAACACAATTTGTGAATTCACAAGTAAAAATCATAAATATTTCCCCAAATAAATTGGATGTTTGTATTTACGAATCATGCTTTGCATATTTTTGAATTATGTTTTGAATTTACGAATCGGATTTGCATATTTATCAATTGTGCTTTGAATTTATTAATTGGATTTGCATATTTGTCAATTGTGTTCTGTATTAACGAATTGGAATTGCATATTTATGAATTGTGTTTAGAATTTATGAATTAGATTAGCATATTTATGAATTGTGTTTTGAACTTATGATTTGTATTTGCATATTTATGAACTACCTTTGGAATTTATGAATTGGATTTGCGCATTTATGAGTTGTTTTGAATTTACTAATTGGATTTGCATATTTATGAATTGTGTTTTGAACGTATGATTTGAATTTGCATATTTATGAATAGCTTTTTTAATTTATGAATTGGATTTTAATATTTATGAATAGCTTTTTGAATTTATGAATTGGATTTGCATTGTTTATGAATTATGTTTTGAATTCACAAATCATGTGTTGCATATTTATGAATTGTGTTTTGAATTTACAAATCGGATTTACATATTTCTGAATTGCGTTTTGAATTTATGAGTTGGATTTGCACATTTCTGAATTGTGTTATGAATTTATGGATTGGATTTGCATATTTATGAATTGTGTTATGCATTTATGAATTGGATTTGCATATTCATGAATTGTGTTTTGAACTTATGATTTAGATTTACATATTTATGAATTGCGTTTTGAGTTTATGAATTGGATTTGCACATTAATGAATTGTGTTTTGAATTTATTAATTGGATTTGCATATTCATGAATTGTGTTTTGAACGTTTGATTTGAATTTGCATATTTATGAATTGCTTTTTGAATTTATGAATTGAATTTGCATTGTTTATGAATTATGTTTTGAATTCTCAAATCATGTTTTGCATATTTCTGAATTGTGTTTTGAATTCACTAATTGGATTTGCATATTTATTAATTGTGTTTTGAATTTACAAATCGGATTTGCATATTTCTGAATTGTGTTTTGAATTTATGAATTGGATTTGCACATTTGTGAATTGTGTTTAGAATTTACAAATTGGATTTGCATATTTATGAATTGTGTTTTGAATTTATTAATTGGATTAGCATATTTATAAATTTTGTTTTGAATTGACAAAATGGATTTGCATATTTATTTATTTTTTATAAATTGTATTTTGAATTTATGAATTGGATTTGTATATTTATGAATTGTGTTTTGAATTTATGAATTGGATTTGTATATTTATGAATTGTGTTTTGAATTCATGAATTGGATTTGCACATTTATGAATTGTGTTTAAAATTTATGAATTGGATTTGTATATTCATAAATTTTGTTTAGAATTTATGAATTGAATTTGCATATTTTTGCTTTGTGTTTTGCAAATGTGAAATGTGCTGTGCATGTGTAAGTTTTATTTTTGCAAATGCATTATTTTTGAGACACATCTGGCTCCATATAATAAACCTTGTTTTTACGAACGAGGCACTGAATGATGCATCAGACCCTCGGGGAGGAGGTGATGTTCCCATAATATGCAGCAATAAGGCGACTCTGGCACGGCCATCAATCAAGGCCTGATGCTCATATCACATTATCTGTGCTGTGTTACAAATTCCTGCTTTCATATTCACTTGCATGATCTCCATCCACCCACTCACGCATTTAAACTCACAATGGCGTGACATTTGGTTTAATGTGTGCGTCTTCCCTGTGCTATTTCTAAGTCAGCATCTACTATTTGTTGATTACAATGAGGCACAAAGGCGAGCGCTTAAACAGCACAGATCTCTCTTGTTTTAATTAGCATGGAAGTAAAAGGGATACTCGTTAATGTGGGAAGACATTTGAAAGCTACCGTCTTCGCTTTTTCTGTCACGTAATTGAACAGCGCTGTAATTAAAGGCTCTACACATGTGTGTATGTGTGCTCGCATCTGTGAAACTTGTTCAGCAAGCTAATCTGACAAAGCCACCACTCACCGTGCCTGAATTTACATATTTCTTCTTCTTCATCTTCTTCTTGGGATTCACCACCTAAAAAGCCATTAGAGGAGAAATCAGGAATCAAAATAAGCTCAGACAGATGAGATCGGGGCAGAAGTGAGATTTCGATTCATTAAATGGATAAAAGCAGTCCTTCCTCTCGCAGGAAGGTGTTGGGGAAAAACAAATCAATTATATTTCCTCTGAAAAATGCCACCACCTGCGGAAGATGAGGGAAAAGCTGGAAATAAAAGTCTTGCTCTGCGTTAAATGTGATTTCACATTGAATTCTACAGTTGTCAGGCATAAAATCTATCATGGTTATAAAAGAAAGAGAAGTTTTTGATGAAAATATCAGTGGTCCATACAAAGCTACTGCTGGTTATCAAGGAGGTTGAAGGTTGTTGTGTTTTGAAGTCGCTTTCAAGACACATGCTGTATCATTTGACCGGTTTTAATAGAAATGCTTGATAAAAGTAATGACACTACAGAAATATATTACTTTTTGCAGGAACATAAAGCATGACTAATATTATTTTCCTTGTATTTCATTTTATTCATTGTATACTTGCACCATGCCTGAAAGTGGACGAGTAGTAAAAGTTTTTACTTTGCTTGTTATACTTGTGAGTCAAGCGCATGTGTGTGTTCTAGTGATGTGCGGATTGATACTAAAATATCGATATCTCCGATACCAGCTTTGTATGTTCTAGAATCGATTATCTTTTCAAACTATCGATATTTCATTAATTTGGAGCAAGTATGTAGTTTATTGGAAATAGA
This sequence comes from Danio tinwini, assembly GCA_903798205.1. Lineage (NCBI taxonomy): Eukaryota > Metazoa > Chordata > Actinopteri > Cypriniformes > Danionidae > Danio > Danio tinwini. Next base: position 3,638,430 of record CAIGQZ010031698.1, on the reverse strand, counting down.
AATACAGCGGAAAGTAACCACAATTACCCTAGTTTATCTGAATAATGCCAACTTAGTCTGAACTACTTGTTCTTCCGCCTGCCAAGTCATGTGCGTAATATGGCACTTTACAAATTCAGAGTATGCTAGCTTAGTCACTCAGTCCACTGTCAATGGATATGGGTGATCACAAGCAAAGTATGTGTGGAGCTACTTTACTTCCATAAACTCAAATGATGCGGTTTGTGACACATGTAACAAAACAGTGAGGTACTGTGGTAATACCACAAGCCTAATCAAACATCTACATATAAATCACAGGACAGAATATGACAACGTCATGACTAGGTGGTCAGAAGAGGAGGAAATGAGAGAGGCACAGGTGCTGCTAGGGCGAGACAGACATCGCTTTCAGAGTCCTTATAGGCAGGCACTATTCAGGTACAAAGGGGGTTTTTGTGACAATGATAAAACAACAGCAGTTCCCTGAATTCTTTTTAGAACTTTGGTTATGAAATAAGTAATAAAATAATTAAATGACGAAAATAGTTCAGCTTGGAGTAAAATGTGTACACTAGTTGTTACTTTAATTTCCCAAACAGTAATTTTTGGGTAAAGTATCGGTATTTGATCTGTATCGCATTCATTTTACTTGGTATCGGATCGGATAGGAAACCAGTGGTATAGCACATCACTAGTATGTTCCGGCCAAGTGTGCCACATGCCTGCTTTTGAGTGACCCAGCAGTTAGATCGCCCCCTGGGGGCTGGATACAGTACAAGTCATAAAGCCCGCCTCCTCTGTGTTAATGAACGAGACTTGAGCCCAAATAAAAAAATATGAATCACACTTGCAGTAAATCTTCCCGAAAGATGGTTTTGGTCAATTAGGGCACTTATTACAAGCTGATATAGGTGCAGATCTTGATTTTTGTAAAGAGTATCTTTTTAGCCAGTAATTTATTGCTATAAAAATGGGGCGTGTCATCATGATTGACAGTTGTGATTGACAGCTTGTCTAAGCAGACCGTCAGAGCTTTAGGAGGAGATTAAAATATTAATTTGATTTCTGTGTTATTTTACCATGATAAATGAGTTGTTCAGCAGTAAACTAAACTTTCTGGCATACAGGATCTAGTGGATCACTGTTTATTTGGTAAAGTGGAGGCTTTATCAGGCTTTATTAGTTTGCTGATACACGCCTAGCTATAACGGAGAAAATACAGGTGATTGCTATCCAGGGATGGATTAACCAATAGGCATTAAGGGCACAGGCCCAGGGACTTGTGCGCAATTGGGACCCCTGTGAGGCGGGGAAAAATGCTGATTTTGGAGTGTCTATTTAGGCTAAGTGCAAATAGCGCACCTCGTTGGAACAAACAATCACTGTTTGATTGACAGAGACAACATAACTAAAGAGCGCAAATGACAGCAGCGTGAGTGGCGATCGATTATCAACCAGTTTGAATCCAGCATCTGATGAACTCATTCTTCTTTTTTCCCTTATTACACATCAGATTGGAAATACATTTATTTTTATTAGAAAGGAAATATTTTTGTTTAAAAATGAAAATAAAAAAATGTCATATAAAGTCACAAGTGCCTGGTGGGTGTTTAATAATGTAAATAGTCATTTTAAATGTTCTCTAAACAGTTATTTTCCACCTGGTGTTAAATGCTAATGACATCTTAATATAACTCATTTGTATTTTGCTACGAATACCCTTTAAAATATATATTTTAGTACTGCCTCAGTGAACTTGAACAAGTATCCCAAAAACCATTAATTTTTACAAATTTTATTAGTATTTTTTTAAATCAAAGTATGCTTTAAATCTTTTTAAAATAAGTAAAATCAATGTAGACTATACATATATGCACTGTAAACCAATTATATTAAAAATGCAAGCAATACATTATAGAGTCATTTAATTAAAAATATTATTCATTCATTCATTTTCTTTCCGGCTTAATCCCTTTATTAATCCGGGGTTGCCACAGCGGAATGAACCGCTAACTTATCCAGCACGATTTTACGCAGCGGATGCCTTTCCAGCCGCAACCAATCTCTGGGAAACATCCACACCCACTCATTCACACTCATACACTAGGGACAATTTAGCCTACCCAGTTCACCTGTACCGCATGTCTTTGGACTGTGGGGGGAACCGGAGCACCCAATGGAAACCCATGCGAATGCAGGGAGAACATGCAAACTCCACACAGAAACGCCAACTGACACAGCCGAGGCTTGCAACAGCGACCTTCGTGCTGTGAGGCGACAGCACTACCTACTGCGCCACTGCATCACTAAAACATATTATATTATTCTTATTTTTAAATGTAACTATACAGCATGGGTGCGGCTTGGTAGGGGGCCCTACAAGACAATCGGTGCGTTCGACTTTATGCAGCGCTGTGCAGATTGATCGAAATCTGTCTTAAAGCGGTGCATTCCGGTTAGAAATTTTGGCCGGATTGATGCTGTGCCGACGTCATGTGACTGTTACATGTGGCATCAAAGTACCGCAACAGCGCTCCGAGATCAGACGACTGACTCAGCCCGCGCAGCATCTGAAGAGGGCCTGCTGGAGCTAAGATGACGACACCAATATAACACGATTGGCCAAGTTCACCGCATGACAACAACCACGTGTGTTTCGCGTTTATTATTGGACTAATTCCGTCTCACAAATTTCAAAACAAACAATTAACTCTTCATACCATCTCTATCTTGTACACATGATGCTTATTAAAAGACTGCAAATATTTTACTGCAGCATCATCTTTTGTTAAATAATTTGTTCATAAAGACTAGATTGTTTGCACAGGTTTATTCTGCCTTTTTTATACAGACTATTTACTGTATTCAGCTAAATAAATGATTTAAATGATATATTTTAGTAAATAATCTAAATATTAACTCAAATAACTCTTACAGACTTGTAATAAAATAATTATCATCATTGATCCTGATGATTTCTTAGCAAATTAAGTTATATAAAAATATGTAATATAAAAATATATGATTCTAAAATATTTTATTTCCTGTCGAGCTATTTAAGCGGAAATGTACATTGATGTAGCTGCTCTTTCTGGGAAATGTCTACTTAAAGTGTAGCTTATTCATTTTGGTCATTTTGTTCAATCTTTTTGGATTAAAGTGCTTTTTTTTAATGCTTTTATTATCCAAAATAATCCTATTCATGGGTATTTATTTCCTTTTTATGTGCTCTCTGGCTTCCCCCTTATTTCTCATGCGTTTTTTATGTAGGCTACTTAATTTAATTCATAATTCCCTTATTGTTTTAAGATGAACTATAGTTTGTAGAGACTGTATTTTGTTTTATTTGTACTGTAAATCTTTTGTTGTTATTGCAATAAATAAATGATCACGCCATGTGATCGGTCATCATGACTGCATCAACTTTGAGCCCCCGAAGTGTCCGGCTTGACGGTTCCATTTTCAACTCCGCCCCCAACTGCGCTAGGCTAATCTCCTTGATTACCGGCTGCAGCTGTGCTTCATGTCGAACGCACCTATTGTGCCCAGGGGCCTTTGAATTCTTAATTCAGGCCTGCCGCTTTCTAGCAGTAATTCTCTTTATGGGTCTGAAATAATAATTAGGAAGACAAAACTAATGTTTACGGTGACCGGGAAGTGCAAAACAACATAACAAACTGTGAAACACTATTACGAAGCTCGAGACAAATTGACATTTTGAAAAACATTTTTACCTATCATAAGACACAATTACATAGGATTTTACCAAGGACAAAACAAATTTACATTTTAGAAAAACAATTAACAAGACGCAAAACATTTTTACCAGTCCCGAAACAAATTTACAATGACAGATTCTAACAAATCAGAACTTGGAAAATAGATTTGCTCAAGATTATTTTCTCTAGGAGGACAAAAAACAAAAGAGAGAGCGAGAAAGAGAGCGCAGCAAGGAAGAATAAGTCCGATAATGATGCTGGAAAGCACACAAATGAAAGTGGAGCCATCCAGGCGACCTCTTAGCTGTGAGAGGTGAAGTACCGGTCATCCCTCATTCATCTCCAAACACTGAGTAATCAATAGCTCAAATAGACTCTTTGTGCTGAGATGAATTCAAGAATGTGGATGTGAAAAGAGTTTCTAAAGAGTTTACAGCAGACTTATGACCTGACACCCTTAAAACTGAGGTGAGATTAAAGAGTAAAAATGTATAAGATGTAAATCTGTAGATGCATTAATGTGTAAAAAGATCACGTATAGTAATAAAGACTACAGTATACACAAGTCATGTCACTTGTATACACTATACTCTGGATTTACTTTCTTTTTTTTAGGAAGGTGGTTGCAAACTATTTATATGGGCTGAATTTAACTAATTCATTTTAGTAATGCTCAACTTACTTTGTTTGTTTAAATTCAGCCCATATAAATGATTTGCAACCACTTACCTTAAAAAATGCAGTAAATCCAATGAATGTTTTGAATGAGTAAAAGCGTAATGTTATTATGGCTACTCTAGCGAAGAAAACCCTGCCTTCAATTAAAGGAGCCAATCATATACATCACAAGACTGACGATACTTCGGGGGAGGGGTTCAGTCCAGACTTGTGTTTATATGACAGCTTCATTGTTATTTCATTGGATGTACTAAATGTTTTTAAGGTAAGTGGTTGCAAACAGCGCTGTCGCCTCACAGCAGGAAGGTCGCTGGTTCAAGCCTCGGCTGGGTCAGTTGGCATATCTTTGTGGAGTTTGCATGTTCTCCTCATGTCCACGTGGGTTTCCTCTGGGTGCTCCAGTTTCCCCCACAGTCCAAACACATGCGCTATAGGTGAATTGGGCAAACTAACTTGTCCGTAGTGTATGTGTGTGAATATGGGTGTTTCCCAGTGACGGGTTGCAGCTGGAAAGGCCTCTACTGTGTAAAACATATGCTGGATAAGCTGACGGTTCATTCCGCTGTGGGGACCGTTGATTATTAAAGGGACTAAGCTAAAAAGAAAATGAATATATGAATGGTTGCAAACAATTGATATGGGCTGAATTTAAACCAATAAATTAATATAATCTGTTTGCAACCACTTACCTTAAGAAATTGTAGTAAATCCAATAAAAAAATTTTTTCTGTGCAGTTTTGAATGGGGAAAAGTTTAGGTGTTTTGCATATTTATGAATTGTGTTTTGAATTTACGAATTGGATTTGTGCATTTACGAATCGTGTTTTGAATTTACGAATTGTGTTTTGCACATTTATAAATTGTGTTTTAAATTAACGAATTTTGTTTGAATTTACGAATCGTATTTTGAATTTACAAATTGAGTTTTGCGTATTTATGAATTGTGTTTTGAATTTACGAATTTTGTTTTTAATTTGCGAATTGTGTTTTGCGTATTTATGAATTGTGTTTTGAATTTACAAATTGTGTTTTGCATATTTATAAATTGTGTTTCGCGTATTTACGAATCGTGTTTTGAAAATATGAATTGTGTTTTGCGTGTTTATGAATTGTATTTTGAATGTACGAATCGTGTTTTGAATTTACGAATTTTGTTTTGAATTTACGAATTGTGCTTTGAACTTACAAATTGTGTTTTGCGTATTTATTAATTGTGTTATGAATTTACAAATTGTGTTTTGAATTTACGGATCGTGTTTTGTGTATTTATGAATTGTGTTTTGAATTTACGAATTGTGTTTTGCAAATTTATGAATTGTGTTTGAATTTTGTAATTTAATTTTGTAAACGTGAATTGTGTATAAATTTTATTTGTATATGTATTATTTTTGAGACCGATCTGGCTCCATACTATGGTGGCTTATTCGTACAAATTCATACAAGTTCAGTCATACAAAAATGTACGAATTTTAAAAGGAGGCGTGGCACCAAGCCCCACCCCAAAAACCCAACCATCATTGGGGAATGAGCAAATCATACTAAAATGTATGAATAAGATTGTACAAATTCATATGAATTAGCCACTAAATTAAAAAGTTACAAATTGTCGTGAGATAGCATTGTTCCAAAATACAATTTAAGAGACAATTGTTGTTAAATTTAATTGGTGATTCCAAAAATGACATATGAAAGCTTGGCAAACAATTTTGGAGAATTTGTTTCCCCATTCAAAGAGATAGCAGCTGCACTTGAAAGATGATCGGGAATGGCCGCCGAGTGAAATGACTCGCGTTAAAAGGAATTTGACTGGAATAAAATGCTTTATTACAATTTTACTACACTATAACAACTCCGTTTTCTACAAATGCTCTAGGAAAAAAACATCTCTTATATTTGAGGAATATCCATACTCTAAATAATACAGCAGAACTCATTCCAAGGCCAATAAATAGAGTTGACGCTTTTGTTTAAGCCTGAACCATATAGCGCTACCTCCCAAAGAGACACTATGAATGTTTTATCAACCCTGACTGCAAAGCATTTTCACAGGCCACCTGACTCACCGCTTTATCTGCCAGGAGTTATTTTATAACGTGTCTGTGATGTGTTGGCATCAACACATTAGGAGGTGGGAGTGCTGGGATTGCTTGCATTATCAGATAGCATCCTTTGGGGAAGCAATGGTAAATCACTGTAATAATGCAGAATCCTAGGAACACTCGTATAGTAATCCCCATTTGCGTGCTTCCCAGGGGCCCGAATGTACCATCAGAGCAATTACCAGAGAAAAACACAGTAGAGGCGTTTAGATGCATGTGAATGGGGGTGGCTAGTGGAAGAATTGAGTGTGAAGTAACAATAAAAAAGAGAATTTGACACAATCAACAGATTCAACTACTGACTGTCAGCTGGTAGCGCAAAAAGGAACGGCGTCATACCGCCCCGTAGCATTCATTTTAAAGACGAAATGCAGCCATACGTCCCTCTGGCTACATAATTCGTGATCTCCAAAGATAAATATAGGGGTACATTTTCAGAATGAGCCTATGTTTTTCTTTTTTGCGTGAACTAACCCTTTAAGAATTACAGTGTAAATTCAGTTGTTTTGATGTTAAAGATTCCTTCATATATACATATAGCCATCTCACCTCATATATGTTGAACTGGCTCTGACCTCTGGCTAGCTCTCTGTAGCTTGTGGTGAATTCTCCGATGAAATCGTGGCTAAAAAATTAGAAGATTCACAGATTTAGCAAATTATCACTGCTACGAGTCTTTTTTGTTGTTCACATATTTAGACATATTTACCTGCCATCACGGTCCCAGTCATAAACTTCCACTTTGATCGTTCTGAAAAACAAGGACAATCCCAGGTATTATTAACAAATCAATACTCTCTGAAAGGGGAATGTATTGTTTTTGCACTTGATTAACTAAAGCTATATATATGTGGGTGTGATGGTTGTGTTTGCGTGTGTAACTGTGTGTATACTGATTTCTTACTGGTACCCCTTAGTGATTTTTTTGCATGTTTGTCACAATTTTATGTTTCAGATCATCAAAATAATACAAATATTAGTCAGCGGTAACAAGTAAATGCATCATGCAGTTTTGAAATGAAGAAAAGAAAATCCAAAATTTGCACAGCCCTGCGTGAAACAGTGTTCATCACACTTGAGTTACATTTCTCTAGCCACACCCAAGCCTGATTACTGCCACACCTGTTCGCAATCAATAATCACTTAAATAGGACCTGCCTGACAAAGTAAAGTAGACCAAAAGATCCTCAAAATCTAGACATCATGTTGAGATCCAAAGAAATAAAAAAAAACAAATGAGAAAGAAAATTGAGATCCACCAGTGGGGAGAAGGATAAAACAGCCATTTCTAAAGCTTTGAGACTGCAGCAAACTACAGTGAGAGCCATTATCTTTAAATGACAAAAACGTGGAACAGAAGACAACCTTCTCAGGAGTGGCCGGCCGACCCAAATTACCCTCAAGAGTGCAGTTGCCTCAGTTAAGGTGTTCATGACCCACCATAAGAAAGAGACTGGGCAAAAATAGTACCTCGTTCCAATACGAAAACCACTGATAAGCTAAAAAAAGGAAGGAGGATATTTTTTTTCTCCAGAAAAAAAAACATCTCAATGATCCCAAAGACAATACCAAAAAACAAAATGAAGACTTTGTAGTGGCCAGGTCAAAGTCCTGACCTAAATCCAATTGAGTTCATACCCAAACCATTCAATATAGCTGAATTAAATAAATTCTGCAAATATAAGTGGCCCAAAATTCCTCCACAAGGAGTTTGTTTTGTAGCCAATCCAAAACAAATAAAAGTCATTAAAAACGGACTTTATTCCATTCAAACTAAATGAAGTAGGACTTCTTTCATAAAAAATGATCAGGGAATATTGTTTCTTTGCTGTTAAACAGCACTTGGGAAATATTTGGAAAATAATTCAACTTTCACAGGAGTGATAATTTAATAAAAACTTAATAATAAATCGAATAAGTTACATATAACGTACATTTATGAGTTTTTACTGCCACCACTTGTTCACAAAACTTTTGACATGTTAAGCAATTTATCCAATTAATAATGAAAAAATGCAGCACGGTGGCTCAGTGGTTAGCACTGTCGCCTCACAGCAAGAAGTTCGATGGTCCCAGCTGGGTCAGTTGGCATTTCTGTGTGGAGCTTGCATGTTCTCCTCATGTTGGTGTGGGTTTCTTCTGGGTGCTCCAGTTTCTATGGAGTCAATCTAGTGCCATACATACTTGCAAAAAAAAGAAAGTTTTGCAAACAAAAAATAAAGTATTGAGCAAACATAAATAAATAAATTAAAATCTCCAAAAATTGGAAAGCGAAAATAAATTTTTGCAAAATAAACATGAAATTTGCAAACAAAAAAAAAGAACTGCAAAGGGAAAATCAAGCAGTACAAAAAAACTAAAATATTTGCAATAAAAAAAAAAACTATTTATTAAAACGTTATATAAACTATATAACTTGGCCGTTTACGGGAGGCCCGGGCCTGCTGTAAACGTCCAAGTTCCCTTAACTCAAATCAGGGCCCCAAAGTGAAACGCGCAGAAACGTGAAATGCAAGGTGAAAACAGAATCGCAAACTCACGGCTGACTAAAAAGCAAATCAAACTGAGTATTGTAATTGACTGGACAGGACTTTTGTAAAGGCTAAAAAAAAATGTTTTGCAAATATATAATGTTTTGCCAACTATATATATAGTTGTTTTTTATTGCAAATATTTTAGATTTTTTTTGCACTGCTTGATTTTTATTTGCAGTTCATTTTTTGTCTGCAAATTTAATTTTTATTTCTCAAAACTTAATTTTCCATTTGCAGTTCTGTATTTTTGTTAGCAAAATTAATTATTATTTCTCAAAAAGTTTCACTTTGCGATTTTTGGAGATTTGCATTTATTTATTTATTTTTGCTCAATACTTTATTTTTTTGTTTGCAAAACTTTCCTTTATTTTGCAAGCATATATGGCCCTAGATTGACTCTATAGGTTTCCTCCACAAGTCCAAAGACATGCGCTATGGGGGAATTGGGTAAGCTAAATTGTCCATATTGTATGTGTGTGAATGAGTGTGTATGGGTGTTTCCCAGTGATGGTTTGCAGCTGGAAGGGCATCTGCTGCATAAAACATATGCTGGATAAGTTGGCGGTTCATTCCGCTGTGGAATAAAAAGAAAATGAATGAAACATATTTATTGGATGTTTATTAAAAGAAAGTGACATGAGATTGAAATTTAGAGGTGGGGGGGTCATCTTACATTTAACACTTTTTAGCCACAAACGATAATCTGCCTTTCAAAATAAAATTACATGACTGTGTGTTGTGAGGCATTTCTCTGCATATCAGTTAAGAAACTTGTGCAAGACTAGCATTGAACATATTTCAAGGAGCTTTGATTGGTCTCTTGCTGTTCAGGCCTAAATTGAGTCATCAGTCACAATTAAACAAAAGCAGTCGGTGAATGCATCCTGTGGCAGGTGTTCGCTCAACGGCTTACATCAACAAGATTTACTGAAAAAAATAGAGCTAGCTTCTGTCCATATTAATGAGGAACCAAACCTGCTCTCCTAACATTTGCTCATTAGCACGACTGAGGTGTTTCAGAAAACTCTATAGACCGGCAAAAAAAAAAATCTGCTCTTGTTTACTTGCTATCTGCAAACAGTCCAGAACTCCCACGCAAATCATTACAGCCATTTATGGAGGAAATGAATAATTCTTATAATTACATTGACAAAGTCAGCGCCCATAGGGCAAAGTGTTTCTAGAACAAAAGTGCAAATGAATGTCCCCGAGCGGCCGCTGCAGTTCTGCTGAGTTGCCTGGATGTTTGCTTTGGTGTAAGAAAATAAGTGGGCTAATGTGTCCCTCGATATCCATATATTCAAAAAGCATACAGTGAGTGGCATTGTTTAGCTCGTTCCAAACGGGTATGACTTTCCTTTCTGCTTTCTAACACAAAAGAGACCAAACAATTAATGCAAGTCAAAGTGGTTCAGTGTTGTTTTGAGCCACGCTGTCTGTCATTGTGTGGAAAAGAACTGTGCTAAAAAAACTCAAACTCATAGGCCATGTCAGTAATACATTTCGTTTAAAAACACATATTTTTCTCTCCATTTTGGTCTTCCATCCACATTGAGATGGCGTTTTTAGGAAATGTAAATATTAGAAAATGATGACGCAGTTTAGTCATGTGACGCAGTCATGAGACCAACTCAGCCAACATGGTGGACGACATTGTGAAGCAGATGTTTTGGATGCTGTCCTCTTTGACAGTTTTATTACAGATTACTGGTTTTACGTTAATAACAAAACTAAACTGCGTCCAGATTTACATATGAAAATATTCCCTTGCCTGAGCTCGCCATGGGTGAGATGGAGAAAATGAAAGTACCCCAAAACTGAGGAAAAATTACATGCTCAAGGCATAATCTTAAAAATGATGACATATTAAAAAGTAGCAAATATATGACAGAGGTTTGTGATGCAACAATTACAGTGGAGCATTAATTAAATCCTTATTTTCCACGGAGCGAAACAAATCATCCACCTGCACAGCTGTGACCGGCACAAACAAAAATATAGGATACACTTCATTCATTGATTCATTCATTTTCTTTTCGGCTTAGTCCCTTTATTAATCCAGGGTTGCCACAGCGGAATGAACCGCCAACTTATCCAGCATACGTTTTACGCAGCGGATGCCCTTACAGCGTACATACACATACACTACGGACAATTTAGCCTACTTAATTCAACAGTACTGCATGTCTTTGGACTTGTGGGGGAAACTAGAGCACCTGGAGGAAACCCCTTGCAAGCATGGGAAAAACATGCAAACTCCACACAGAAACGCCAATTGACCCAGCTGAGGCTCGAACCAGCAACCTTCTTGCTGTGAGACGAATGTGCTACCCACTGCGCCACCGTGCAGCCCAGGATACACTTCATATAGTAGAATTTTGTTGGAAAAATTCTCTTTTTGTAACAAATTTTATTTGGTATAATTTACATCTTATTTTAAATGTACTTTTTGTTGGTTAGTTATCTACAAAATAAACAAGAGGAGCGAATAACCTTTGAGCGTTAAGACAAGGTCTGCTATTCTTCCGTGGCCAAAACACAAACTGGTTTGTTAAATAAAATAATAATATAGATCAAATCAAAGTGAAATATTCACAGTTCGGGAAGCAGACACGCTCTGTCAATTTAAAACTAGATTAAAGACACATCTCTTTGCATTAGCATACACATAAAACACAAATGCTGTTCATATTCAAATCCTCTAAAGGATTGTTAGTCTGCATTATTTAGGGCAACCAGAGCTGAGAACACTTCCCAAAAGACATTATAACTTCCGTATCTGCGTTTATGTTAGTCTTTTTTTTAATTCCCGAGGTTTCCATAATCCTGGACCAGGCAGTATCCTGTATAGCTGCTGTGGTGGTCATGGAGGAGTAGAGAGCATGAGACCGATCCCTGTAAGACCCCAGTGACAGACGAGTCCTCGTATTGATCCTGAAGGGCCAGTCTGTACCACTGCCACCTGCAGCTTCTCCATGATGGACGTCCAGCGTTCTCCAGCCTCCGGTGCCTAGACTGCAGCTCTGCACAAGACGTTTGGCTATAGGAGAAATGGTCGTGCCCAACTGAGCCTGTTTTCTCTCAAGGTTTTTTATCTTTCACTTTCGCCAATTGATGAAGTTTTTTCCACGCCGCTGCCGCCACTGGCTTGCATAATTCGGGACTTGTAGAGGTGTGCATCAATGGATTTGCTCTTCAGTGTTTGGACTCACAGCAGTGAACATTAAACCAAACTGAACTGAACTATACTGAACTTCAACTCTGAAAACTGGACTGACACTAGCTATGTTTCCATTCAAAAATTTGAATGAATTTTATGCGCAAACCTGGATTATCGCAAAAAAGACGTGCGAATAAAGCAGCGTTTCCATCCAACGTGTCAAAGCGAACAAAACCGTCGCTTCCTGATTAACTGGCGCCAAGTGAAGTTTCACAAACTAATTTCGAGAGGAGCATGTGATATGATTGAGCACGTCTGGCTTCTCATCTGTAATCAGTAATAATCCAATCAGAACGATCCAAGCTTACTATATATGGATCATTTTCTCCCTACTGCTCTATCTTCGTTTTGGAAGAATCCCACCTTCCACCCCATCTCCTCCTTTTCCTCCCTTTTTCTAAGGGGAGCTCTCGAGACCTACCTGATCTCGGATCCCCTGATATGCTTATTGACCGGGCGGGAGCCTTGAGCTCAAGTATCTCCGAGCTCAGGGTTCTCTCCCGGGACAGCATGCCAAACCTGCTTAAATGCTAAGCATATCTAAGTGGGAACTCTTGAAATATCAACAGTAAAAACAGAATTTACTGCGGTAAAAGTTGCGTCAATCTTTTCTTCATCTAATAAATGACTTGCACCTCAGAAGGCCATCCTGACACACAGTGAACGCGTGGTGGCGTTTGAAGGTGTCAGACGCAGAGCACAGATGCTCTTGATTCTGGATGTCAATAATAATATAACAACACTAATACTTAAATGGTTACGGCGATTTAGAATGACCAAAACAACATTTCAGATGGTTTATAATGTGCTCAGCCTGCTGGTTTGTCTATTTATACACATTTTTATCATCACATGATCTCTTATAACAAAATCACATGACCTTTTTTAATGCGCACACTGGAATTTGTGCGGTAAAAGTGTTTCCATCGTAGTTTATGCGCATCTTTTCTTATCGTATAAAAAGCTTATCCTACTGAGTTATGGCATCATAATTCAATGCATCATGGCATTTCCATCAACCATTTTTTTATGCGCATCTCCAAAACATGCATAAAAATAGGTGGATGGAAACATAGCTACTGTTTCAATTCACTATAACATTCTATGTGAAGCTGCTTTGACACAATCTACATTGTAAAAGTGCTATAGCAATAAAGATGAATTGAATTGAATTGAACAGTTTCTAATAATTATAATAAAAAAGAGTAGCCTATATTAAACAGTTTACACCATTAATGAAAGCATCTTTTGCCAGTGAGTTTCACTTTAAATGCATTTTAATAATTTTACAACCTATTCACAGCGCTGAATGTGTTCTTAGATTACCTCGGAAGAGTGAACTCGGACGGAAGGGTGAGAGAACTCAGAAACTCATTATGGAGAATTGAGATGCTCGCCGCAATGTCTGCATATTTGTGCAAGTCTGTCAAGATAAAATTGCTTAAAACACCTTAATGTTTTAGAAAAATAGTTCAAGTTTAAATAACTAACAATTGATAATATCCACCCACGACCCACTCAATCAAATATCATTCAGCCTACTTTTTGATTATCTGACATCATGGATTAACAACAGCACTGCGCATATAACCAAGATTTGCGTATAACAGGGTTTTTGCGTCATGCAATGTCAAGAGAGTGACTCCATAAAGTAACGTAAACTGCACACACTTGAATAGGTAATGCGTGAAGTCGTGGATACATCTTACAGCGCAACGCAACTTATCCTTTAATGTCCATGCTTAATCTGTCATCAATAAAGTCTATCGATTAAAGTGTTATCGACAATTTATTGATGATCGAGTAATTGTTAGCATCCTTAGTCACTGTGAATGCGCAATACATGAACGAAAGCATTTTCAGTCATTTTAGTGTGGATGACGGCTAGAATTGAAAACTATAGTGTAGACTTTGAGTGTTTTTATATGATAACATCGTTTTGAAATTTATCCAGAGTAGTGTAGACGTAGCCATACATGAGTATTCCAAAAGAATTCCTAGCCAACATCTTATGTCATTACCAACATAGCACAACGATTCTGTGCTTCTTCAGTAAATAGTTCCAATTAATGTTTAATCGCCCATATCCTGAAATATGTAAATTAGCTAAAACATATGAATTAGATAAGTGGCAATGTATTATTTAAAAAAAGAAAATTATTACAAAAAAATTACACTTGATTATAAAAAGAGGTTTAAAGTTTGAACTAGTGAGTAAGTTTTATTAGTGACAATCTTTTCCTCATTAGCATAAACAGCCCTGAGTGAAAAGCAGCCGTCTGACATTAGAGTTTTCACCTGCTGAAGTTAATGTTAGCACAGAGATAGCGTTAGTCCTGTTTTGAATCTGTCAGTATGCTGACACGCAGGCATTTTAGCCCCGCCCTCTTTTGAAAACACCACAATCTCGTTTGAATTTAAAGCGACAGTCACCAAAACGCCACAATTAGGACCAAAGCCTAAAAGGGTCAGTTTCAGAGAGTTATAAAACTTTGTTTATGGGGTATTTTAAGCTAAAACTTCACAAACACACTCTAGGGACATCAGAGACTTAATTTATATCTTGTAAAAAGGGGCATAATAGGTCCTCTTAGGGGGTACTCACACTATGCTATTCGAACTGTGCCCAGGCCCGTTTCCCGGATCGTTTGAGAAGTGTGAGTGCTCTGAATCAGGCTCAGGCACGGTTCACTTGGGCGGCCCTGGACCGGTTGGAAGAGGTGGGCCTGAGCGCAGTTCACTTGGGCTCAGGCGTGGTATGCAAGCGTGCCTGAGCCCGAAACTGAAAGTGAGACGTGACTTTTTAAGGGACTGTTTCATATGGATTGATTAATCATTTGTACTGTTCAATTTTTTTTTTTTTTTATTATTTTTAAACAGGAAAAGATTAAGATAATCGGGCCTGACTCAGCATGAATGCTGTTTTTCAGCAGGTTCCTTCTCTGCAGAACATAGAAACATACAGATACAGCATCCATCAACACATGAGAACAATACAAACAATTACCAAACATACAAAATAGAGGAAAGCAGGCTACTAACTCAGTGGCTACAGCGATAGTTCACCATCAGATGATGAGCATGGGATTTTTTAAAATGTCTTAATGTTGGTATTGTTTTTAGATGTTGTGGGATCTCATTTCAGGCTTTTGTGAATACATAAAAGAAAGATCTCTGTCCATAACAGTTTTTAAAAGCAGGTAACGGCAAACATCCATTTGTTGCAGATCTGGTGGAACGATCAGTCCTTGTGTTAAGTTTTGGTATCAAAGCACAGAGGGCTGGTGAGGTAGCACTATTAAACAAAAATGTTCATAATGTAATTTTGAAATGATAAAGCATTAGAGAGCGATAGAGCAAAACAGTGATGTGTCCATCCAGAAAGTCTATTGTGGATCTTAAACGCCCTATTGTACAATCTAGCTATTGGCTCCAAGATATCATTTGTTGTGAGAGACCAAACAGGCAAACAGTAAGACAAAGTAGGCAAGATTATGGCATGAAGATAAGTTTCAGATACAGAAAAAGACTCATTTGTTCTAATTTTCCCATAAACAAATAGCTTTTGTTTCAGCTTTTTAAAAACATTTTGAGCATAGGCACAATAAGTGAGATGAGAATCCAGACTGATTCCCAAATATTGATATGTGGATACAATGGAAATGATACAATGAACGAAATGAACATCGTACATTATTAAAGACGCAAACCCCTCACTGCACGACAGTTGCGTCTTCAGCAAACCTCCTAATTCCTGCAGCACGAGGACTTTATGATTGTTTATGATCAAAAGTGGCTGATCTGTTCAGCGAAATATTAGACTGCGTGTCACCGCATATCAAACCACTTAAACGATATAACTAAAGAAATCTCCACTGTGCTGAGCGAGAGCGCTTACTGAACAGCGCATCATCGATGACGAAAGAATGCCCAGGCCCGAATGTAATGTGAGTGTGGGCCATCGAGGGACAAGCGTGCTTTGGCCTGGTTCAAGGCAATGGTACACAGTGTGAGTACGCCCTTAAAGCCTCCAAAAACCACAGTGCGTTCATTACATTTCGTCTTCTAAAGATCAAGTTATTTATTATAGAAGAAAAAAAAGTCCCACAGTGGCTTCTTCAACCACAGCAAACTCTATTTTTCTGTTTGATATTTGATGAAGTTTGTCAAAAAGTGATTTTCTTGTTTGTTTTTTGACTCATTGGATGGAAAAGGTGCTTTATTAGCCAATGTTTTATGCAGTATTCCAGTTTTGCCCATACATCTTATTTGCATCTTTGGATGGAAGCAGACGTTGCTGTGAACAATCAGCTAGGGATCCATCTGAAAAACTTTTTTCACCTCAAAACTCTCATCCGACTTGTTGGCAAAAAAAAGAAAAAGAAAAGAAAAGTTCTGCCTATTTTACCAGCAAGCCAAAGCGAAGGCAAAACATGAGTAGTTGTTGTCTGCCGCAGTTGAGGATCAAAAACAGGCTCCCTCCGCAGAATAGTGGGTGGCTGCGCTCTTTGACGTTCGTTATCTTGAAAGTAATGAGTCAGCACCTCTCTGAACATCTGTCACCTGGGCGTCATGTTCCTGACAGTAAGAGAACGCAGCCGCCAAGACACCTCCCTAGGCAGCTGTCTATCAAGACTCAGAACAGAGAAGGAGAAAATAGACTGCGCTCTGAGCCCAAACAACCACCATTTTCAAGGCTGAAGGTACATTTCAGAGCTGTTCTGAATTCCCATGCACTGACCCCAAACCAAAAAGCAAAATATAGCTTCGGGCATTGGTTGAAAAAACAAATGTTGTGTGTTGTGTACAATTGGAAAGTCATGTCAAAGCATTTAATGCAGAAACTCTCTTGGTAAAACATTGATATATTTTGAGCTGACAGTCATCATTTGCTTGCTGAACGTCAGCGGATTCCTGAGGAAAACTTGAACTTAAAAGTTTTTCTAGATAAAATGAGGCATGTATATCCTCCCCGAGGTTTATTCTTAGTTTAAAGGAGAGCGAGTGTGATTCATTTCATTAGCGTCGCAAATTAAGCGAGATCAGAATAAACCATGGAGACGTGAGGGGGATGTCGCACTCTTTTGAAGCTTGAAATAAAATAAATGCACATTGACATCTTTTTTTAATGGGCTCCGGAGCTGTAATTTGTTATGTCTACATACAGCTGAAGTCAGAATTATTAGCCTCCCTAAATATTCTTTCCCCAATTTCCATATAACAGAACGAAGACATTTCTAAACATGATAGTTTTATTAACTCATTTCTAATAACTGATTTCTTTTTTCTTTGCCATGATGACCGCACTAAATATTTCACTAGATATTTTTGAAGATACTAGTATTCATCTTAGTGTGATATTTAAAGGCTTAACTAGGTTAATTAGGCAAGTTAGGGTAATTACGCAAATCATTGTATAATGATGGTTTGTTTCAACCCAGGCTCATTCTGAAAACGTAGCCCTATATACATTTCTGGAGAGCGACAAATATGTCCCAGGTCGGGATGTAACGATTCACTGTGAGCTGGTTGAAAATCGATTCAAATATGTGACGATTCATTCGGTTGAAATGTTGAATGAATCACGACACATGTTTTGAACAGAGGGGGCACTGTGCTTACGGACACAAACTCGCTTTACCTGCATATCAGCGTTGAGAAAGAGATGGGTCGGCAGAGTAATGTGACAGCAGTGAAGTGCACCAGACTAAACACAAACTGTGTGCAAATACTGGCAAAAGACGTGTACTTACACTAACAGAAGAACGAATATGATGTACATAAACTGTCAGCACAGTGAAAAACTACTCTCACAGATGTCTATACGCAAAAAATATATATATTAATGAGCCACGCAGACTGGGTGATTTGCGGTCACGCTTGCTCCGACGAGTGCTACGGAGATTACACGGTGCATCAGTGTTTTCATAGCTAAAGTGTGAAGATGTTTTCAGACTGAAAAAGAAAGTTGTTCTGTTACAGAAGCAGGTATTAAATTATTTTTACCTTCTACTTTTCACATTGGTTTTGGAATATTTTAATAATTTGCTTAATATTGAATATTTAAAAATGTTGAAGATTAAATCTTCGTAAGTGTATCACACTAATACTTATATTAATTAATTATACAAGTAATAATAATTATTCACCTTCATAATCATGTTCAACTCCTGTCTCTATTTTATTTTTTTTATGACAGTGGCCAGTCCTCTGGATCAGAGAGCCTTCACTGCAAAAAAATGCTTTTCTTACTTAGATTTTTTGTCTTGTTTCTAGTCCCAATATCTACAAATTCTTAAATCGAGAAGCATAGGCAAGCAAAACATATATTCAAACAAAACATATTGTCTTGTTTTAAGAAATAATCTGCCAATGGGGTAAGCAAAATAATCTTATGTCAAAAGAAAAAACAAGATTAATTTGCTTACCCCATTAGCAGATTATTTTGCTTGTTTTAAGGAAAAACTCACTTAATTTTGGCATATTATTTCTTAAAACAAGACAATATGTTTTGCTTGTCTAGAATTTTTTTTTATTTAGTTTTTTTTAGATATTTGGACTAGAAACAATACAAAAAATCCAAGTAAGAAAATAATTTTTTTTGCAGTTTGTTGACCAGGGGTGCGTTTCAGAAAACCATCGTTAGCCAACTAAGGTTGCAAGTTCTGTCTTTATAAACGTAGTTTATT
>CAIGQZ010031698.1:3587289-3607875 GCA_903798205.1 Danio tinwini | reverse complement strand
GTTTGGCGCCATCTTGTGACTGAATAATGCTCAGGTTATTGTATACCCCATCATCTGTTTTAGTTTCTGTCAGCCTTGCGTTTTTCCTGTTTGGCGCCATCTTGTGCATGAATAATGTGCAGGTTAGTGTATACTCCATCAGCTGTTTTTGTTTCTGTCAGATTTGCATTCAGCAGACTGTTGGGTCGCCACAGCGGAATGAACCGCCAACTATTCCTGCATATGTTTTACATAGCAGATGCCCTTCCAGCTGCAAACCAGTACGGGAAAACACCCATACACACTCACATTCACACACACACACTCATACAATACGGCCAATTTTGTTTCCCCAATTCGCCTATAGAGCATGTGTTTGGACTGTGGGGGAAACTGGAGAACTCGGAGGAAACCCATGCCAATATGCAAAATCCACACAGAAATGGCAACTGGCCCAAGCGGGACTCGAACCAGCGACCTTCTTGCTGGGTGGCGACAATGCTAACCACTAAGCCACCGTGCTGCCAATAGCAAGAAATGTACCTTAAAATAAATAAAAAAAGTGTGGCTAATTATTTGCGCTCAGTTGTTTACACATACACAGCACAGCTTTGATTATCAATAGCCCTAACAGCAAATGAACATGTTTTTCCAAGAGGATGACAAAGCCAATCAGAAGCAAGCTCTTGTACAGCACGTTTGGCAGATGAGCGATATCTGCGCTGGACTCCAGAAGCAGATATTAGCTAGTCCTGTTATCTGCACAGCACTACATCGCTCTTAGTAAACAAACTTTGTTGTTGCGAGCTCTTATGACACACTAATAGACATTTACAGCGGATGTGTGCCCTATCACACTTATCATACACCCCAAGCCAGAGCAATTACATGTGCATTTGCTCTGCAGGCTTATTCCTGGACTGCTATATCAACATACTCTCCAAGCTCTTTCTTCTCGGAGTCACTCTGCCTTATTACAACACCTCAAACCTGGTGTTTGGAGCCGTCCAGATAGCGTTAGCTCTATCACATTCCTTCCATCGCCCACCCATAAAAAGCCCAGTGGCGGATGATGCCTTTTCACATGACAACCTTCAGGAATCTGCCAGCTGTAGAGCCACATAACACTTTAAGTGCAGCTTTAGGGCTCTCAGCAGAAATCATCAGTGACACCCGCTGAAAATGAGGCGGTATGAATATCTGCCTGAAGCCAAGACGCCCTAAATAGGGCACTTTACGAGAGGGGTGGAAAGTTCAGGATGCACACGAATTCGAATGCAATCTCCACCCACACAACACAACACACCACTGCAGATGCAGAATAATGCCAGTCGGTCTCAGCAATGCCCCAAAGCCTCATGAATATGTTCTGCATACGTGGATACGAGGCTGTGAAAGGGGAAAGAAGCCTGACTTTCTGCCTCTGCCAGCTTATAGCAGTTAAAACACACTGTGATCACATCAGACAGAAGATTTTACTCAGTGATGCAGGTGACTGGAGGTTTAACGGTACACATGCTCATTATTTTAACCACTGAATATATCGACTCAGACTCAGACAGAAATACATGCCTCAGCCCACATGTTTTGACCACAAAACCAGTCTTATGTTGCATGGGTATGTTTTTGGAAATAGCCAAATCTACATTGTAGAGTTCAAAGTTATTGATTTTACTTTTTATTCCAAGAATTATTAGAATACACTCACCGGCCACTTTATTAGGTACACCTGTCCAACTGCTCGTTAACACAAATTTCTAATCAGCCAATCGCATGGCAGCAACTCAATGCATTTAGGCTTGTAGACATGGTCAAGACGGTCTGCTGCAGTTCAAACCGAGCATCAGTATGGGGAAGAAAGAAGATTTAAGTGATTTTGAACGTGGCATGGTTGTTGGTGCCAGACGGGCTGGTCTGAGTATTTCAGAAACTGCTGATCTACTGGGATTTTCACGCATCCAGTGAGCGGCAGTCCTATGGGCGCAAATGCCTTGTTGATGCCAGAGGTCAGAGGAGAATGGCCAGACTGGTTCGAGCTGAAGGCAACAGTAACTCAAATAACCACTTGATACAACCGAGGTCTGCAGAAGAGCATCTCTGAACGCACAACACGTCCAACCTTGAGGCAGATGGGCTACAGCAGCAGTAGACCACACCGGGTGCCACTCCTGTCAGCTAAGAACAGGAACCTGAGGCTACAATTTACACAGGCTCACCAAAATTGGACAATAGAAGATTGGAAAATGTTGCCTGGTCTGATGAGTCTTGATTTTTGCTGCGACATTTGAATGGTAGGGTCAGAATTTGGCGTCAACCACATGAAAGCATGGATCCATTCTGCCTTGTTTTAATGGTTCATTGTGGTGGTGGTGGTGGTATTTTCTTGGCACACTTTGGGCCCATTAGTACCAACTCAGATTTCAACTGTACATAGGCATTGCTAGGCCTATTTTAGGGGGGCTAGCAAACACTTCACAGTAGCTGCGGTTTAATCAAAATCTACAGAATGTTGCAAAAATAAGTATGATCAAAATTCATTTATCACATGCATTCCCTAATGAATATAGCAATAAACTCCTTTGACTTTGAATATCTTGGACTAAACAGCTAATCGACCTCAGTCAAACCCTCTCAAACCCCTGGGGGGTTGATTTTGCGGATGAGTCAGTACGTTGTGTTGGTCGGCAGGGAGCGTTTGCCGCCCTCACTATTATGCCAGACCCCTATTATGCAAGTGTGGATGAACACTGTGGATATTATGTTGTGGATGAAAGTCAGTACGTTGGGTTGGGCGGCGGGACGCGTTTGCCGCCCTCATTATTATGCCGCTCTAGGCGGCCGCCTAGGTCGCCTCTAAGGACGCGCCAGCCCTGGCTATAATGGTTTCCTTTCTTCTGGAAACTTCCATTTATATGGTAGCACTTTACGTGAAGGGGTGTTCATAAGACTGTCATAAAAACCTTATGTTATGCATACTTATGACGACTGTTATTAAGTGCCATTTGCTCAGTTATGTCATTTTAAATGCAAAGATTTCATTATTATGACAACTTGACATGAACAAATATATAATCTTTGTTGAGACAACTTGACATTACCAAGACAACATAACCTGTCATAAATCTGTCATAAACATGATTGTCCTGAGGCATTATAATAGTGTCATGAGTATGACTTTCACTGTGTTTGTCATTAAAATGTCTCATTATAAGTGGCATCACTCTGTCAAATCATTTTATAAGAGTGTCATTAATATTTAATGACATTTTAATGATGAATTCAGCTTGAACCAAGGTATTGAGGTCCAAATATATTTATTAATGACGCTGTTATAAAATTCATGACTTATTTATAATGGCTTCAAGACAATCATGACAGTCTTATGAACACCCCTACAAGTAAAGTGTTACCATTTATTAATCATTTACAGTAGCCTATTGTTTTCTCTGGAATTGACAGTATTGAATGCATGGAGTGTAAACAGTGCTCATACAGTCGATCATTTCTGCAACGTTCTGTAGATTTGAATTAAAGCGCAGCTACTGTGAAGTGTTTGTGATGCTACAGTGTGCTGTGCTCTTGTTAGCGCTGGAACTGGACATATAAAACACCTTCATTACAATTTCAAAAGGATTTTCTACAGCTTCTCTGTTCTCTGGATCAATGGCAGACTTCATTTGTTGTTCTTTTTGCTCCGCCGGCCATATTTAACCCACCTAAAGCTTTAATTTGAGCTTGTATGAATGTGAAGCGACCCAGAATCCTTTAGCTCGCATGCTAACAATAAATTCCTGTCTTCATTACAGTAGAATAATAATGGAGCTTTTAATTTGTACACAGCATTTGAGAAGAGGAAAAAAAACAATAGAAAAAGCTCATAAAAACGCATATTTGCCTTGTGGAGTAAATATTCAATATTAGTCAATATTAATCAATATGAGTCAATATTAATATTAAAAAATAAATCCTGTTCTAATATTATCTGCAGAAAAAGCTAGGCTAGGTTGAAATGTCTATTGTTTGAAACATACTGTATTTCTTTATATGTTATTCTACAGTAAGTTGCATTTCTGGGTATAAATCAATGACTGTATAAAATATGGACGTCGCGACAGCGCCATTTTCCATTAAACGCTTTGAAGGAAAAAACGCCTCGTGATGGGCACAAACTGTCACAAAAGACTGCTGAAATTGGAGCCTGGGCATGTGCAGAAGGACTGCCTGATGGAGCCAGAGGAGAAGCTGTGGAATCAAACTTCCATCCAAGCGCTTGTACATCAAATTACCACGCCCCCCAAGCTTCTCACTTGACCGCTGGTGTCTGCACTATAACAAAGGCTCGCTAATGTACACTTTGCATTTACATAGTAGCCTGCGTTTGCCGTTTTATCAACACAAATGGTTGTAATAACGTTAACAAAGGTGAGGTTTTATATAATGAAGATTTAATCACGACAGCTCCGGGCCACAGCGCACATTACTCGCTTGCTGATTCCGGCTCGGATGCGGCAGCGTCGGCTCGCTAACGGCCTAGGTAAGGTAGTAGAGTAGTCGAGTAGGTACAGCAGACGGAGTCGGGCCGAGGGGTAAGTCTCCAGCAGGCGAGAGTCTAGCCGTAACTGGCCCGAGTGTATTTTGCTATCTGGGTGGTTAGGCGTGTATTAGCAAACTGATAAAGCCCTGATCTTACCAAATAAACAGTGTTCCACCAGATCCTGTATGTCAGAAACTATAGTTTACTGCTGAGCAACTCATTTTATCATGGTAAAATAACACAAAAATGGAATAATAACACTTCAGTCTCCTGCCGAAGCTCCATCTACTTTAAGAAACTGTCAATCACAGCTGTCAATCACGATGACACGCCCAGCAATAAATTACTGCTCAAAACATACTCTTTACAAAAATGAAGGTCTGCACCTATATCAGCTCATAACCAGAGCCTTAACTGACCACAACCATCTTTCGGAACATTTTATTGCAAGTGTAATACATTTTTTATTTGGTCTTGCGTCTCCGTCATGAACACGGAGGTGGGCTTTATGACTTGTACTGCAGCCAGCCCCGAGGGGGCGATCTAACAGCCAAGACCTTCACTCAAAAGCAGGTTGGTGTCACACCTAATATACTTCTTAATCATGTAAAAATGAACTAAGTAAAACATAATTTTTTATAATTCAATAATTTAATTGGTCACACTTTACAATAAGGTTTCAGTAGTTGATGTTCGTTAATAAATTTACTAACATGAGCTAATAACGGACAATACAGTACTTGTACAGAGTTTATTAATCATAGGCAACATTTACTAATGCATCCTTAAAATCCAATGTCATGCTTGTTAACATTGGTTAAAGAGTTAATGCAAACTAACAATGAATAACTTTATTTCCATTAACTAACATTAAAAATGATGAATAAATACTGTAATAAATGTATTCTTCATTGTTTGTTCATGTTAGTACATACCTTAACTAAAACAACCTTATTGTAAAGTGTTACCATTTAATTCTTAATTTATTTATATTGTATCTATTTATAATTTAATAATTAATCATTTAAATAGGGATCTGTCATTCACATATCAACTATTCTGACTATGTATTCCAGTTTATTATTGTTATGTACTTTTAGTTATTATTTAGGTTATTTATCATTAGTACTTATTTTTGGAGGATGGTAACTATTGAATACAATCAGTATTGGGTGTAATTACAGTAATTACAAAGTAACATTCATTTTCCTTCAGCTTAGTCCCCTTATTTATCAGGGGTCGCCACAGCGGAATGAACCGACAACTTATCCAGCATATGTTTTAAGCCTGGTTTATACTCGACGTGTCCGCTAGTTCGCTTAAGTGTGCGCGGCGAATGTGACGTCATCGTTGAGTTTGCAGAGGTTCGCTTTGGGTGCACGCGACATGATTTCAGCTGGCGGAGCGCAAGTTTTTTTTAATGCCGCGAGCGAACAATGTGCACGGCACCGCTTTTGATTTGATGATCAATAATTCCTGGCTAGAAATTGCAACAGCCGTGGGAAAGGAGGAAAGTTTTTGTTAAAAGGTTTGGAAAAACCTGAGGGATAAGTTTGTTAAAGCTAAAAGAGGCCATGGCAAAAGTGGAGACCCATGTACACAATCATAGAAATATGTTTTTCCCAACGCAATCTCACGGCAATTCGTAACATTTTGATTCAGTGGCTAATTCATATTAATTCGTACGGTCTAATTTGTACAATTTAGTACGATTTGCTCATCACCCAATGATGGTTGAGGTTAGGGGCGGGGTTGGGTGCCACGCCTCTTTTTTTTAATCATACATTTTCGTACGACTGAACTCATATGAATTCATACGAATTAGCCACTAAGCTGACAAAACGTAAAATACTTACGTTTCCTCGTGAGATCAGGCTGGTTTTTCCACCAGTCATAGGTTTAACACTGATGTATACATTGCGATTTTAAATGTAAAACTATTTTATAGTTACAAAACTAAAATTAAAGAATAAATTATTTATTTGATAACTGGAAAGGATTATTTGATCCTATTGGTTTACTGATGCCCTATTGTTCTAGGCTTTATTGGTAATAATGGTCAGGAATGTTGGACCAATATTACCTTTTTAGCATAAGTATAGGTGTGTGAATAATCAGTATAAATGTGTAAATTGTGGAGTGGGCTAAATCAAAAAACACCTGTATTTTTTACAAAGTGTACCTTTTTTTGCTTTTATTCTTGCCATAATAAAAAATATATTTGTAGAGCAACCCATGTTCTCGTCATTGATATTTTAATAAACTTTAAAAGGTAAAACTGTCTGAGATATGAACAAAAGCAAGTGACGTAAAAAGTCAAGTAGTTTGATAAAAAAAAAATATTGAATGGTTATAAAAATCCTTATAATCATTAAAATAATTAATAAAAATACTAAAAACAATTAGTTTAAAAATATTGAATGATATTAATGATATGACGTAGTTCCGGAAACTTTCTACTTCTCTGTTTATTCTCTGGTCAGTTTCTTTGGACAGCCCCCTGTTGTTTTAAAGAATATCACAAAGGCAAATGTGGCAGGTATAAAAGCCTCGTCTGTTTCGCGAGGTGCGTGCGCAGTCAGCGGAGGTGTGCGATGCGGCACCAGGCGAAAGTATAAATCGAGCTTTACACAGCAGATGTCCTTCCAGCTACAACCCAGTAATGGGAAACATCTATACACTCTCATTCACACACATACAGTATACTACAGCCAATTTAGTTTATTCAATTCACCAACAGCTTGGACTGTTGGGGAAACCGGAGCACCCGAAGGAAACCCACCCCAACACGGGGATTAATTACTTATCCACTGAAAACGTAAAGTTAGGGATTACTTTTTATTATGAGGTGACATATTTACAGTTAATTCTATATGTGGCTTTAATATTGTAAATACATTTAATGTTTTGTAGAGATCAATTCAGAGAAGCAGATTTTATATTATACAAAAATATATCATTATTTTGCTAAAAATATGTAAGGTTGGATTAAGTTGGAGAAGATGGTATACATTTAGAAAACCAGAGTAATTGTATATATTTTTGTTATTTCAGTATTTTTTATAGTTTTTTTAACTAAAGGTTACATTTGTCTGACAATTCCACATACTTAAACAATGAACTAAGCAAGAAATTATTGGCAATGCATGAAATACGGTGTCATGATGTTATTATTTATTATTACATGATGATACATATGATGTTTAAAGGGAACCTATTATCCAAAAATCCCTTTTATATGAGGTTTACACATATAACCAGCTTCCAGTGGTAAAAATCTATTCATTTAATTTTTTAATAATCAGACTTGATACACTTTGATTGACATTCTCCCTTTGTACGTGTCACCAGAGGGGGGAAGCCCCGCCCACTAGTGACCATCTCTCCCTCATTAGCATAGGAGGTCAGTCTTTTTTTATTTATTTTTTATCTGCCTCTATGCTGACACACAGGCATTTGTAGCTCCTCCCTCTTTTAAATAGAGCACAATCTCATTTGAATTTAAAGTGACAGTCACCAAAACGCCACAATTAGGATGAAAGCCAAAAAGGCTCAGTTTCAGAAAGTTAATAAACATTATTTGTGGGTTATTTTGACTTGGAACTTCTCACACACTATAGGAAGATCAGATACTTATTTTACATCTTGTAAAAAGGGGCATAACATGTTAATAAAGCTCAAATTTAAACAGATTTAAAGTTTAATTTCAATTGTCTCCATGTGTTTATAGGGATTTTAAGCAGTATTAACACAGTTTTACTCATGTTTTTTGTAGTAACTTGTCCACCACTGATAAAATCGTATATATTACTAAGTATACTTATTTAATACATCCATGTAATGTGTTTATTTGCTAGATAGTAGTAAACAAAACATTGTGTCCACGTTCAAGGCTCATGTCTGTCCATCAGCAGTATCATGCTGTATTATCTGTGATGACAAGAGAAAAGAAATTGGACACAGACAGTATTGATAATATTGATCTTCTTCTAACACCCTCGGGCGTATCGGCACTGTCTTTGTCTCTGTGGAGAATTCAGCATATAAAAGCAGCAAAGCCCCAAAATGATTGACAATATAACAGATAACCTCTGCTTCACATTGACCCCTGAAAAACCGCCTGCTGAGAGTTGATAGCTGACTTATATAATGCACGTACATCATTAGCTTATGAATTATTCTCGCTTTCACACCAAATTGACTTCTTCTTTTAGATCTAAATTTGATTACATCGCTTCTCAAGAGCAGATTGTACCTCAGTTTTTCATTTCGAGGCAGAAAAATCTGTCTTTTGGAGACGATGTTGAAAAGTGGTCAGTGATTTTAATGCTAAAACCAAGGGATATTTTACAATCTTGCTCACGTTTTACAGACACTACATCTTTAAATTGGCCTCAGGGTGTCTAGACCAACCAATCCGATTTCACATTCATGCCAATAATGTGAATTATTAATAATAAAAAATGTAAACTGTCTATAAAATCACTCTTTATTAAGACATGTCATATTCTTTTGGTTTTTTTACATGTGTTTCAAGAGTTCACACTTAGATAATGCTCAACTACAATAGCAGTTTTGGAATGCTCTCCCGGGAGAGAACCCTGAGCTCGGAGATAGATGAGCCCAAGGTTCCCGCCTGTTCAATGAGCATTAGGAGGAATTCGAGATCAGGTATTTCTTGAGTGCCCCTGATTATGCTTTGGCTAATATGTTGGTTTTGATTGATTCAGTATATATGTGTTAAGTGCTTGTGACTGTTATTACAATTTGTTGATGTGCATGTTTTTAGATTGTGGGAGGAAACCGGAGGACCCGGGGAATACACAAGCGAACACGGGGAGAACATGCAAACTCAGGGAGTGCCGACTGGCTCAATTAGAACTTGAACCTTTGGCCCTCCTGTTGTGAGGCTAGCCACTGAGCCGCCATGTCGCTCAATCATAGAATGAGGAGGAGGAAGAAGGGAAGGAGAGGTTCCAAAAATGAAGATAGGGAATGAAGTTTAGGCAGGATATTTATAGTAGCTTTAGAATGATCTGATAGGCTAGCTAATGATTAGCGATAAAGATCAGCTGTAGTCGATCATATCATGTGCTCCTCTCAAAATTTGTTAGTGAAACTTTACTTAGATATCCAAGTATAATAAAGCTAATTCATACAATAAATTTAATCCAGAGTTTTCTTTTAAAAATGTCCTGATGTTATCAGCACGCAATGAATCTTGGGATATTTGAGGCTGCAAAGGATCCACCGGTTGTGTCCTTCATTACCCGGCAAACAAAGGATTCATTTTGAGGTTGTATTTAAAGGAGCCTTCGATTTTTTATTTTATTTTCAGATGGTCTTTGTCACGTAGCAATGACGCAGCGCCCTTTCAATGCATCCTTCGGAGCCTCTGAAATTAGACACATCTATTGATTAACACAGCAGGAAACACAAATACAATGGATGTCAATGGTTACAGGTTTTTGGCTAAATTCAATTTATTTTCATTTGTGTTCGACAAGAGAAAGAATTTTCATTTTTGGGTAAACCATCTATTTAAAGGGTCAAGAAACCCTCAAGTACTTTTTTGAGATTTTAACAGATGTGTGTGTGTTAAGCATCGGTTAAGATAGCGGTAGCACCTGTCAGCTTTAATTGTGGGGAAAAACTTTATTTTATGGGGTTTCTCGTTATTTTTCATAGCGGAGTTTTCTTATCCTATAAGAAGACCCTGCTTCTTAGTTATTCATGAAAGCACATGCTTTCCGAAGGCAAGGCAGACCTACCAAGCTGTGAGACCCAATGACTGGGTGAGACCCCGTCTGCACACGGCACAGTATTTAGCCCTTCATGAAAGGTTGTATGAGTTTGTTTCTATGATCCACAGGGTTTGTTGCATGTTTTTCCCTGTGATGCTGTCAGGGCTGATACAGCAAAGCAGTTGGTTTGCAGAAAGAATTTTTGTCGGTAGAGCTGTACGAGAATTGAAGAATGGCGGACTTTGTCTTGAATCAGTTGAGTTTGTTACCAATCAGACACATCGCCTATATCCATGCTGCTGTGTTCGTCTATGTTTAAAATCCTCCAGATCACCGGCAGGGCTAATGGTTGGAATAGATAGGGAAGAGATACCTGCTGCACTGCTATCCACTGTGTCTGCAATTAGACCTGGGGATTCAGGAGAAGAGTAGTCCTCCTCATTTACAGTGTTTATATAAACACGACTATCTTTATAATGGCTTAACAAATTGTGGTTATGTGTATATAAAATTATTACTAACATATGTAGCAGGGCATTACACTTCTTACTGTTACTTATTATTTCTTTGCATTTGAACGTTGCAAACTATAAAACCATGTGTCTCCTCATGGTGTGTGTTTGAAAAAATTCTGAGGTAGACTTAACTGAATTAGGGGGGTTTCATGGCCCTTATATATATATATATATATAAATAAGCTAAATTGACCATAGTGTATGAGTGTGAGTGTGAATGTGAGAGTGTATGGGTGTTTCCCAGTACTTGGTTGCAGCTGGAAGAGCATCCACTGCGTAAAACATATGCTGGAATAGTTGGTGTTTTATTCCACTGTGACAACCCCTGATAAATAAGGGACTAAGCTTAAGGAAAATGAATGAATGAATGTCACAGGAGGGCTAATAATCTTGCCTTTAACTGTATGTATAGTGTATCCATTAAGTGACGTTTATTTATAAACTAATTTTGAGAAGATCACGTGATTATGATTGAACACGGCTGGTTCTGCATTAACTACATATGATCCACCAATCAGACGACTTCTAACCCATTATAAAGAGCCAGGGTTTCTCACTACAGTCATCTTTGATTTGATGAATCCTCCCTTCCACCCCTAGTCCTTCACCTTTCCCCCTCAAAGGGCAGCACGGTGGCCCAGTGATTAACACTGTTGCCTCACAGCAAGAACGTCACCGGTTCTAGTTCTTTAACTGGACGTCTGTCGTTTCTGGGCGAAGTTCTTTATGTTCTTCTCATTCTTCATGTTCTTCTTGTGTTCTTCTCGTGCTCGCGTGGGTTTCCCCCCGGGTTCTCCAGTTTTCTCCCACATTAATATGCACTACAAGTGAATTGATCAATCTAAATTTAGCACTACAGTCAAACTCTCATCCAGCAGCATATCTCTTCATAGCAATCATTTTCTGTCATCAGCTCTTATCAAAAAGGGGGAGTTCTCGAGACCTTCCTAAGCTCAAAGCTCCCCTCTCGCCCTGCAAACAGAGCTCAGGGCTCTCTCCAGGGACAGCATGCCAAACATGCTTTATAATCAATCATCAGCTATATAATCAATCAAGTGTAAACTCTTGAAAACAACATAAAGCATGAAAACATATCATATTTGTGTGGTATTAGTTTACGCAGACTGTGTTTTTGTATTGTTGTGACTTAGATGAAGAGAACAAAACTTCCATCCAATTTATGCAGAAATCCAAGTAATCCCCATGGTCTTGCAGCTCTATGTAAAGAAAAGGTATGGAATATGCATGCTTCAAATCATGTGGAGATTCCACGCAAATACTAATTACTACCTACATCTCCTGACTATGCACTGAGGTCTCATAAAGCAAAATGATGGTTCGGTGCATCACACTGAACATTATCTTCAGCTTCATTACCGGTTATTCACAGCCTGGGCAAACTGTTCTAAACACGTACACTGAAGTAAGCACGAGAAGCGTTTCACCACATAATGACGCATTCAGTGTGTGTTGCACCGAGAGACCGTTTCGCTTCATAAGACCTCAGTGCATCAATAGGACTCGCAGGTAGTATTTATGATTTGCATGCATATGTTTTTTGCTTTTTTTCACTCAGCTGACCTCTGTTATATTAATACAGGAGGAGTTAGCAGTTTCAGCTAAGCATCATCTTTACTGTTCTATGAAGAAAAAAGACACCTTTCAAAATGTTCCAAAATTTTATGTCTCCCCATTCAAACAGAATGCCCAAGAGGGTGTTCAAAGACAACCGCCCAGTGAAATGACTTGCCTTAAAGAGACTTTGATAATACCCACCACTCTTGTGTACTTTTAGAAGCACTACTTTAAACTCATACTGAGTAGTATTTAAAACAGACACTTTCACACTACTTTTGCACTACATTTACTCAAGTGTGATGTACTCTTTCCACCACTGACCATTTGTATTAATGCATAACTCTATAATGCTATTCAGAACTGGGGTCCTGTAGTGCATACTAACAGGTATTCTTGACTTTTAATATTATGACTGAACTGACCTTTGTAAATGAGGGTGATGCTGAAAATGTCCAGCCTCTGTCTTAATAAGGTCTCTCTCTCTTTATTAGACGTCTGTTTGGATGATGCGAACTTCATTTAACTCAACACATGTCCTTCATCTAACCCGACGGACGCTTGTGCAAAAAAAATTAAAAATAAATTATCGATTGGTTT
Organism: Danio tinwini; assembly: GCA_903798205.1. NCBI lineage: Eukaryota > Metazoa > Chordata > Actinopteri > Cypriniformes > Danionidae > Danio > Danio tinwini. The sequence goes on along the minus strand of CAIGQZ010031698.1, from coordinate 3,594,928 downwards.
CATTCCCTTGCAGTTTATCTTGCTGCATGTTGACAAATGCTCACAATCCTTAATGACCTTTTCAAATAAAATCGTATTTTTCTATTTCAAAGGCCCCTGTGGTTGAGTCGCTGTTTTTTTTTTTTTTTTTTGTCTTTTTTTGTCCTGGATGAATTCATAAACTAGGATCTTGTTTTCTGTGTGCAGCGGTGCTCTGAGCTTTAATAAGACAGAGTGTTTTTAATTAAAGGTCACAGAGTAAATTGCAGGCAATCTGCTTAAAAATGCATTTTCAGCCCGTCCTTGAATGAATACAACACTGTGTACATGTGTAAAGACTCTCTGAAGATGAGGACTCACCCTGCAGTTGCCCAGTTCTTCAGCGGACAGGACGATCGTGCCGCAGTTTTTTCCTGATATGCCCCTGAAATACAGCAGAAAGAGGACATTAAACCTTCAAAAGATGAACCCACGATAATGAGATCAATTCCGAGTCAAAACACAATCAGTAAGTCCAGCTTTACCAAACTTTAAAGGTGTCCTATAAAGAAAATCTAGGGTATATCTACACTGTAAAAATTATATACATATGTTTTTAGTTCATTGTAACTTATTAACCTAATTTAATCATGTTCTTACTTAATTTTATAATTTACGCAAGCATTTTTAAGTCAGTTTAACATAATATAAGTTTAATGGACTCATAAGGTTATTTTGATTCAGCTTAAAAATTTAAGGCAACCAGGATTTTTTTTTACAGTGTAGGCACATAGTCAAATAATAAGCGTTCAGTGTATGGAAATGGGCATACCGTGAGCATCATACCCCATTGTTTCCTTGTTTTTATATAAATTTCACGAGTGTGAAACCTCGGTGGACAACAGTCCAATTAGAAAACAAAGCAGACTGTTGCGTGACTCACGGGCCATGCCTTCAATGTCACTTTTTTACTTACCTATAAGGCAAATACATACTATTTAGAACAATTTAACATATTGAATTAATGCAGTATATGGCAACTTTAAGATAGGGGTGAGCGAGATTAGTTAAAACATATCTCACTTTTGCTTCCTTCCTACTCTGAAAACATATTAAAGGGGACCTATTATGCAAAAATCACTTTCATAAGGGGTTTAAACACAGTTGTATGGAAACAGTGTGTGAATATAGCCAGCTTCTAATGGTCAAAATAAATTAATTATTGTTTTTATAATCAGACTTGATGAAAACAGTCTGCAGAAACACTTTGATAGGCATTCTCCCTTTTGTACGTGTCATCAGAGGAAAGCCCCGCCCACTAGTCACCATTTCTTTCTCTTATTAGCATAGGATGTTAGTCTTGTTTTTGAATCTGCCACTATGCTGACACATAGGCATTTGTAGCTCCACTCTTTTTTAAAAAGAGCACAATCTCATTTGAATTTAAAGTGACAGTCTCCAAAATGGCACAATTTTGATTAAAGCCTAAAAAGGGGCAGTTTCAAACAGTCATAAAACATTATATGCGCTGTATTTTGAGCTGAAAAATCACATACACACTCTTGGAACATCAGAGACTTTTTTGACATCTAATAAAAAGGGTCATAACAGGTCCCCTTTAATTCATTTTAAGGACCTTGTAAACACTTACAGCACATATATTTGCTCCAGTGAACCAAGCAAGGACCTACAAAGCATCATATTATTATATCTTTACAATCATGACAGGTTTTTGTCCTATTAACACCATTTTTACAGCCATCCCATAAAGGCAGTTCTGAGATAATCGCTAGTCATGTGATATTTATAGGCGCGCATGTAAAATTTATAGCCTGTGAATAAATCTAGAACACTCTGGCTTCAAAAGACTGAACCATCAGTCACACGTCTCAACATTCAGATCCTGGAAACATCTCAGCTTCTCGTTAATACAGAAATCACGCTGAAAGCCATTAGCGCTGGTGCTGTTGTCCATATGGCCAAGTTCTCCTTCAGGATTGTTCATTTGCAGTCGAGACAGATGTAGGCAGTCTGTGTTCGCGCTTTAGCCATGTGCTCGCAAAACCAAAAGCCATTTTGCTAGGCATGTTGTTATCCATAATGGCTCCACGCGACTGCTGTCAGCGAACAGGATAACGTCTCTATAAAAGTTAAACTGTTACCAGATGGACAGCCCGTGCTGGCTTTCCAAGTGCCAGAAGAGGAGTAAAAAAACAAAACGATTGGATTCTCAACACACATACAACCAATATTGTCTAACGTCACATCATCCCAGCAGGCACACAATGACATAAGATATTAATATTAAGTTAGATTTCGGTATTGACACAACCAAAATTCATGGATGATGTTATTTTGACGAACAATAACAAATGACATTGATATTTGGTTGATTTTAGGTTGTGTTGGAAAGTAACCAAAGTCCAACGTTGAGCCAACATCTTAAACCAACGTCATATTGACGTCAAATACTGACATTTATTAGTCAGGTATGGCAACCAAAATCCAACGTCTGATAGTGGTAACGTCCACACAACATAAAGCTGTAACATCATTAGACGTTAATATTTGGCTGATTTATGGTCGGACATTGATGTCGGCTTGATGATTTTAATTTCCAAACAAAATGTCCCCATGACGTTGGGGTACAACGTCAATCTGACGTCATGTTGACATCCTGGGCCTGCTGGGATAATGACTGACTGAATGATATTGTGACGGTCTCATTTATTTCTGCTTTTCAAAGTATAAAAATGCATTAATTTGTGTGTTTACACTGCAAAAAATTTTAGGATTCCACACAATTCATTCATTTTTTTTTCCAAACGCAAATTGATCAAAGTTAACTTAAGTGTTATAACAAATTTTAGTGAATTAAACAAAACAATTAAGTTACCCCCCACCCCCCGAAAAGAAAAAAAAAGGAATTTCGATATTTCAATTTATTTTAAATGAGTAATTTAAACAAGCAACTTAAGTATTTCTGAATGTACACTGTAAAAAACAAAAAACAAATACAGGCTTGCACACAATTGCAATTTTAATTTAAATAAAATTGCAGATTTATTTTACATCTTGTAAAAAGGGGCATATCAGGTCCACTTTAACTGATTTTCCCCTCCTATTCACTTGTTTAGTTACTAAATAGATAGCATTATAGCTGGAAAATTATACAGAAATGTGATGTGATCTAAGTAATGTAGTAAATCTTCCCCTTCGACTTCAACATCCTTTGATCGTCTATAAAGTGCATTGTATTTTATTATCCGCTGTATAAGTAAAGGAATGTGATTTGATCTGCTGCATGTGGACTGCAGTCCCTCAGGTGTTTGTTGACTCCAGTGTTTGCTAATTGGTTCATTACTCAGTCTTCACGTCCCTCCGGAACAACAGGAGTCCTGCTTTATACTGTTGCGTTAATACAGAAAAGAAGCTTGTACCAAACAACTACAAAGACCCGTCTAGAGAAACAAACAGGACAATCTTTCTTGCTGACACTCTCCAGCCAGCTAAAGGTTGTTGTTTTTAATGTGAAAGGCTGCAAACTGAGCAAATCATTTATAAATGGGTTTTTTAAATAGTGCCAGTTATCATGGGGGGTTATTGTGGTTTTTTGTTTTCAGTTTGATGATTGTGCTTGTGGCGACGCAGTGGCTCAGTAGGTAGTGCTGTCGCCTCACAACAAGAAGGTCACTGGTTGGAGCCTCGGCTGGGTCAGTTGGTGTTTCTGTGTGGAGTTTGCATGTTCTCCCTGCATTCGCGTGGGTTTCCTAAGGGTGCTCCGGTTCCCCCCACAGTCCAAACACATGCGGTACAGGTGAATTGGGTAAGCTAAATTGTCCGTAGTGTATGAGTGTGAATAAGTGTGTGTGGATGCTTCCCAGAGATGGGTTGCGGCTGCGTAAAATCGTGCTGGATAAGTTAGCGGTTCATTCCGCTGTGGCAACCCCAGATTAATAAAGGGACTAAGCCGAAAAGAAAATGATAGAATGAATAAATGAATGATTGTGCTTGCTTCCAATGTTATTTGTATTAAAAGAAATTAAAATGAAGCCGTTGGAAGTGAGAGTGGTGCAGAGAATAAGGCCAAGACATTTGATGTGAAAAACCTTGAGATTTTCCTGTGGTGTTTTATAATAGGGTTTCTAATTATTAATTAGCAAATTACTTAAAATACACAAATTAATAAATTGGTATGTGGTTCATTACCTTTACTAGCAAAAAAATTATAATAATTAAAAATTAATTTTGTGGTGAAGATAAATCAACAATACATGAACATTTTTTTCTAAAACTTAAATTGCAGGCCAAATGCTCTTGTCTAGTTACTTATTAGAACTAAAGTTTCATAAAATACAGACAACTGATTCCAAATTCACATTTTCTGTAGTTTTACAGTTAATGACCAGAATCTCATACAGTATTTCCCAAGTGCTGTTTGCATAATATTTCCTATTTTATGTTTATATTCCCCTGTATAAAGAGTCTTTTTTCAGTCTGGTTTAGGATGTGTATATATACACTACCTGACTAAAGTCGCCTATTCAGGTTTTAGAAACAACAAATAATAACTTGATTATTTGGTATCAGAAGTGGCTTATATGAAAGCCAAAGGCCTCTAGATTACGCTTATTGTACCAAAATAAAATATGATCGTGTCTTGATTTTTAATGATTTCATGTTGCAGTGGAAAAAGAATGAATATTGTGTCTGACTCCATCATGAGCTTGGAGGACTGCATCTATACATCTCTGCAATGACTCAAATAACGTCATCAGATAAAGTCATCTGGAATGGCAAAGAAAGTGTTCTTGCAGATTTGATCAAGATTCTTTGCTTCCTCCATCTTACACCAGACATGCTCAATAATGTTCATGTCTGGTGACTGAGCTGGCCAATCCTGGAGCACCTTGATCTTCTTTGCTTTCAGGATCTTTGATGTGGAGGCTGAAGTATGAGGAGGAGCGATATCCTGCTGGGGAATTTGCCCTCTCCAGTGGTTTGTAATGTAATGGGCAGCACAAATGTCTTGATACCTTAGGCTGTTGATGTTGCCATCCACTCCGCAGATCTCTTGCACGCCCACATACTGAATGTAACCCCGAATCGTGTTTTTTTTCCCTTCAACTTGACTGATTTCTGTGAGAATCTTGGCTCCATGTGGGTTCCTGTAGGTCTTCTGTAGTATTAGTGATGATTAGGATGCAGTTCAACAGATGATTCATCAGAAAAATCCACCTTCTGCCACTTTTCCAAATCATCAACTCAAAGTCAAGTTATTATTTGCTGCTCTTACAACTGGGATCGACGACAAGACTAAGTTAACTTAATTGCTTTTACAAGTGGATTGTGCCCCAAAAAAAACTCAAGATTTGTGTTGATTCCTCTTATTTTAAATAGGTTGTTTGAACAAGCAGCAGAACTCTTTTTTTTAAATGTGTGTAATATATATTTTTGTGTGTGTGTTTATATATTTATTAAAGGTCAATATCATTAGTGTCCTTCATTTTTTTTTTTGATTGGCTACACAACAAACTACTGTTTGTCTTGCCTATATTCTCAGAAATAAAGGTATGAGAGCTGTCACTGGGGTGGTACCTTTTCGAAAGGTACACATTTGTAATTAAAGGGTCCATATTGGTACCTCAAAAATATATATTAGTACCTAAAAAATTTAAGAGGAACACTTTTGTACTTTTAAGGTACTAATATGCACCCTGAGGTATTAATATGGACAATTTAGGTACAATGTGTACCTTTTGAAAAGGTACCACCCCAGTGACAGCTCGCGTAACTTTATTTCTGAGAGTGTAGTTAATTAAGCTAGTTAAGCCTTTAAATGTGACTTTAAGCTAAATACTAGTATTTTACAAAATAAATAGTAAAATATTATGTACTGTCAAAAGAAATCTGTTATTATAAACAAGCTATTAAAAAAAAAAGATTGTTTAAAAAATCATCCCCATTCAACTGCGCTTGGGAAATACATATAATATATAAAAGATTACAAATCTTACAAGAGGATTAATAATCTTTTCTTCAACTTTATGTTTACCACATACCACATTACCACATTACACTTAACATGCACAACTATCATGCACACACATTTGTGTTGTATAGGTTTCAAAGGGCAAACAGTCTAGAGGTCACCCTGATCCATTATTTGTTCAATCCGAAACAGACGGTGCTTACTAAACACTATCAAATCAATAAATAAAATGAGGAAACATCCTTCTTTAGAGCTTAAGGTGGTTTAATTAACATATATTTGAAATGCAGAAAACATTTTTCAGAAAGGCAAATGTACGAGTTGAGAAGCGAGCAAGTGTGTTTGTGAATGCAGATATTCATAATGACGGCACCCAGAGTCTAAATAAGGAGCGAACAGAAAATATATAGGAGCAATTTAACAGTTTGCCCAATTAAAATGTGTAAATACAGTATATGACAATACTCGCTTCACATATCAATTATGCATACCCCCACTTTTCAAAAATACAGAAAGCAGGGTTTAAAGGGATTGTTCATCCAAAAATAAAAAAATCTGTCATTATTAACTGTTTTGAACGCAAAAGAAGATATTTAGAAAAATGTTAGTGTGATCAGTTTCAGTGATTAATACCACAAGTTAGACACTTTTTTATACACTGGAAATAGGCTCATTTTATAACATCCCAATAGTGTTAAATATTTGGATTCAGTTGATCTCCGGGTCTAGTAGGAACACTTTTTAGTTTAGCTGAGCATAGATCATTGAATCAGATTAGACCATTAGCATCTCGTTCAAAAATGACTAGAGTTTTGATAATTGTCCTAAATCTTGACTCTTCTTAGTCATTATGTAAGACTAATGGAAAATGAAATGCTGCTATTTTCTAGGCTGACATGGACGAGATGCTAATGGTCTAATCCGATTTAATGATCTATGCTAAGCTAAGCTAAAAGTGATCCTGTCAGACCTGGAGATTGACCGAATGGCTGCAAAAATGGTAAAACTCACTTGTTTAACTCCAGAGGAGTAGTAAAATCATTACAGGTTTCAAACATTCTACAAAATATCTTCTTTATTATTCAGCATGACAAGAAAAATGCAAATAGGCTTGGAACAAGTGGAGGTTTAATAAATTAATAAAATATGAATAAAAAATAGGATGAACTATCCCTTTAACAATGTTATTGCAGGCTGTGTTACCATTAGTAACCTGTCAGCTGAGTGTATGCGCATTAATAAAACACATCATTAAGTGCAAAATCACCATGCGACTCCAGAGCTCCAGAGTTTCCGAAAAGCGGAGATGCTTTGCGCAGCCCCATCCATATTAAAATCTATTTTCTATTTTTGAAAATAGGCTCATTTTATGACTCTCTTAGAGTTAAACAGTAGAGTTTTACCATTTCTGAATCCATTCAGCTGATCTACGGGTCTGGTGGGAGCACTTTCAGCTTAGCTTAGCATAGATCATTGAATCAGATTAGACCGTTAGCATCTCACTCAAAAATGACTAGAGTTTTGATAATTTTCCTCTTTAAAGCTTGACTTTTCTTAGTCATCATGTACTAAGTTTGACAGAAAATGAAAATTAGCTATTTTCTAGACCGATATAGGCGAGATGCTAATAATCCGATTTAATGATCTATGCTAAGCTAAAAGTAATTCAAAAATATTAAAATTCACCTG
>CAIGQZ010031698.1:3547222-3582289 GCA_903798205.1 Danio tinwini | reverse complement strand
CCTTGTGTGTGTGAAGCACACTTGGCAATAAAACTGATTCTGATTCTGATTCTGATGTGTATATGTATTTATATTTTTTTGTAGCTTGTTAGTCTCTGTAACGCTGACAGATTTACTTCAGTCTTTGTTTTATTTAAACATTTGAGAAAACTAAAATTATTAACTACTGTACAATTTACAGTTAACTACTGTATTTTGGAAATGTAACTTGTTAAAAGTTGGACATAGAAAATATATTTGTAAACTTTAAGAAATAAAACAAGTCTCCATGTGTTTCCATTTTTCTGTTCCTTTGGTTAATTCTTCGTTTTTTGCGCAAAACTCTTTTAAGCCATAAAACTTTGCCAAATCCAGCTTTTGCTTATGGAGTTTTTGTAGTTGTTGCTGTTTTTAAAGCACTTGTTGTAACCACCTTCCTGTTACAATGCGTTTCACTTCTAAACAACACTTAAAAGCTCTCTGCAAATGTAAGACATCTCAGTGTGTGATTCACAAGGGAATACGAAAAGCCGAAAGCAACAAAACTCAGTTTTTAACTCTTATTTAGCTGTCCTGATATGACCCTTGTTTTAGCATTCATGCCACGGCTCCAGCAAGCCGTTTTTGGGAGCTTGTTAGTCTCTTTAACACCAACAGATTTACTTCATATGAGTAAGTTGTCGGTGAGTGACAACATTAGTGCTGCAGTTGTGCCCCAGTGTGCATGTAAACAGAGCGTGGGCTGGACGTCCCGCTGAGCTGTGAAGGTGTTTCCTTTTGTCTCTGGGCTCTTCGGAGAACAGCTTTTTATCAGATTTTCACAGCTGTCTAATTCAGCAGCAACTCATTAATTGCAGTGTCTGACGCCACTGAATCTCTGAGACCCGCTGTCTCCATTATAGATGACTGCCCCAAAACCAGCTCCTCAAACCCTGCTAATTGGAAAAGTAAACTTCTTGGTTTTTAGCTTCATTAGGAGATTAATCACACATGGTGATTCCCAGCCAGTGGTATTTGAACGGCTTCCTGGGGGATTGAAAGCTCCTCATAAAGTCACGTTGGTTTTTTTTTTTTAAAGAGACATCATGTTAGTTGTTTTTTTAATATAAAAACACATTTAAATTAAAAGTACATACATTTTTTCACATCATACACATTACTGTTTTCTGTCCTGATTTCTATAAGTCCCTCCTTACCAAGAGCCCAGGGATGTGTTTATAACGATGTCGCTTTGTCGGCTATGAAGTGGCTAACAGTCCTCGAACTATAACTTAAAGAGTTTGCACAAGTTGGTAACACTTTATAATACACATATACTACAGGCAATTTCCATTCATTTATTCATTTTCTTTTCAGCTTAGTCCCTTTATTAATCAGGGGTCGCCACATTGTAATGAATCGCCAACTATTCCAGCTTAGTTTTACGCAGCGGATACCCTTCCAGCTTCAATCCAGCGCTGGGAACACCCATACCCTCTCAAATCACACACATACACTACGGACAATTTAGCTCACCCAATTCACCTTTAGCACATGTGTTTGAACTGTGGGGGAAACTGGAGCACACGAAGGAAACCCACACCAACACAGGGGAAACATACAAACTCCACACAAAAATGCCAACTGGGCCAGTTGGGACTTGAACCAGTGACTTTCTTACTGTGAAGCGACAGTGCTAACCACTGAGCCACCGTGCCACCCCTGAGTGTACACACAGATTATGTTAATACAAACTTGTAATATAAAGTCATCTGATTGGAGAGATGTTCTTTCCTTGAGTATAACTTATTTCTGCTGTTGTCAGAAATGTGTGAATTCAATTTACACCTTCTCTAAGCTCTACGAACAAACGTCATTGAAAATATAAGATTTCAGCCCTGAGATCACTGTATTCAGCTTTGTGTAGTTATTCCTTAAATAGCAAGTTAAGTAATGGTACCACAGGGTCTAAAAATTGTATATTTTATTGAAATAATGGGCATCTTACATGTGTCCTGCTGCTGATTATTACTGCTGATTTACACTCGCCACTCAGTTTTATACATTATAAAGCACGGTTTTGAAAATAACATGCCATTTAAATATTGTGGGCCCTATCATACACCCTGAGCAACAAGGTGCAAGACGTGTTTGGCGTGATTTATTGCTATTTTCAGACCAACACAACTCTAATTTTCACATTTTGCACCACGTTGTTTAAATGGTGAATCCATTTGCGCCACTTTGTGGACTCATGCGTGTGCTGGTCTAGAAAGGAGGTGTGTTAAGGCGCATTGTTGGCGTGTTGCTTTTTTAAAGAACTGAAATAGACAGTGCCATTGACCAACTAAAAGCTTGTTTAAAGTCCAGCACAGAGCGCGTTAATTATGTGCCTAAGAAGGTCTAAATGCTTACACATTGCTTAATACATACAGGATGTACAGCAACACATGAATATATTTACAGATGAAAAAATTAAAGGAATAAAATGTTACTAAATTATTATTTTCTACATATAATATAAAAACCACTGCCTACACGCATTTATTCAGTTTATTCATGACTGTTTGCATTTGTATAATGTTATTATTATTAGCAGTAATATTTATTATATACTTATTTATATTTGTTTTAATAAAAACAAGTTTAGATTTGTCCACCTGTGGGGTTTTGGAGACGTCTGCATCACCATATGGGGCATAAGAACAGGACGTGTGTTTTGACCACACTTCATTATTATTGTTCATTTATTCATTTGCTGGAAATTAGAACTGAATTTAGAAATAGTTTTGAAACAAATCTTTGCGCTTAAACTAAATTAAACATATAAAATAATTAAACATTATTTTTTGTCTTGTTTCTAGTCCAAATATCTAAAAATTCTTAAATCAAGAAACATTTTCTAGGCAAGCAAAAATATGATGTCTTGTTTTCAGAAATAATATGCTAATATTAAGTCAGCTTTTCCTTAAAACAAGCTAAACAATCTGCCAATGGGGTAAGCTAAAATAATCTTTCCTTGTGACATAAGATTATTTTGCTTATCCCATTGGCAGAATATTTTACTTGTTTTAAGGAAAAACTTACTTCAATTTTGCATATTATTTCTGAAAACAAGACAACATGTTTTGCTTGTCTAGAAAATTCTTCTTGATTTAAATTCTTTTAGATATTTGGACTAGAAACAAGATGAAAAATCTAAGTAAGAAAAGCATTTTTTGCAGTGAAGGCTAATGGATGTGTTCAGTGGAGTGAGTTTCCACCATTTCCTTACTCCACCAAAGTAAAGGAGTAAAGACTTACAGAAAAGTAAAGAGAAAGTAAAGAGGCTAAATAGAGGAGGCTCGTTCTTTATCCTCACGCTGCAGATGCTCTGTTTAACTGTTTTCTCGCTAGAGAAGCATTCAGTTTATCCACTTACAAAGTCCTCCATGTAAATAGCAAATGCGCCATGGTGCGACACAACTGACATTTAAAGGGAATGTGAGATGAGACTCTGATTGGTTTAATGCACATTATGTTTAAAACACACCCAGAACTCATTAAGAGAATAAGCACAACCCTGTTAGACCATGCGTCGGTGCCCAGAGTGTATTTTTCCGTCCTTAAAAGAGCAAAAGTGGATTCGGACATGCCCTTCATGCGTTTGAGCCATGCGCTTTAGACTTTGTGCCTAGATCGTTAAAACAGAGCCCTATGTGTTTAACCAAATCAGTTTCTCATGTGATGAACATTTCATTTTAAAGTCAAGGGCAAACTTATTATCCCTTCTGTGCAATTCCTTTTCAAATATTTCCCAAGTCATGTTGAACAAAGGGAAGTTTTTTTAAACACATTTTTGAACATAGTTTTTATAATTAATTTATAACTCATTTCCTTTGTCTTTAAAAAAACGGTCACAGCTTATGGTTCATGCCGACTTTAAGCACTTTTTTTGCCAAAGTATATAGAATTCATTGTAAAATAATTTAATGTTAAAGGTGCTATAGGGGCGACGCAGTGGCACAGTAGGTAGTGCTGTCGCCTCACAGCAAGAAGGTCGCTGGTTCGAGCCTCAGCTGGGTCAGCTGGCGTTTCTGTGTGGAGTTTGCATGTTCTCCCTGCGTTCGTGTGGGTTCCCTCCGGCTGCTCCGGTTTCCCCCACAGTCCAAAGACATGCGGTACAGGTGAATTGGGTAGGCTAAATTGTCCGTAGTGTATGAGTGTTAATGAGTGTGTGTGGATGTTTCCCAGAGATAGGTTGTGGCTGGAAGGGCATCTGCTGCGTAAAACATGTGCAGGATAAGTTGTGGCGCTGTGGCGACCCCAGATTAATAAAGGGACTAAGCCGAAAAGTAAATGAATAAATGAAAGGTGCTATATAATGAAATATGAGCATACCTAGGATTAACTGAATAATAAGAGTTCAGCACATGGACATGACATACTGTACTGTGAGCAGAGAGTGCATTAACTATTATGAGGCTACTAATGACCAGTAATAAGTGACAAACATAATCATTAAAGTCCACACACACCAGATGTCAGGATTCTGACACTTCATTCTTGTTAATTCTTGTTCAGACACTAGTCCTGACATGTCTTGTATGTTGTGCTCGACTCAAGTTTTGAATGGTGATGGTGATGGTGAACAAAAGTGAAGAGTGGGGCGGGGTAAGGGTAAAATGAGGTGCCGGATAATTTCAGAGGTGCCTGATCCAGCTTGTTCCAGCAAAAATTAAGCCCTGTCCTCAACAATGTTAAGTGCAAAGCTATGTCCTTGCTCCTCACCATTTCTGTTTGTTGTCAAAACTGACAGCTGGAGGGCCATGGTTAGGTATGTTAGCCACTCCACCAATACTTTAGACAGACCTAATCTGAGAATTGAACTGAAAACAACCAGGACTTGTACTTTAACACTTTCACCACCACTAACACTTTTCTCTGATGGCTCCAGACCTTGTCTACTCCCAGTACCTTTTTTACAGTCACATGTTTTTCACAAAGCCTAGCTTGATTTCTTATGACATTGATGTCTTGTTCCAATAAATTTCCATCTCATCACACAACATATACTGTCAAGCAATTTCAGGAGTCATTTCTTAAACATATTCCTCATAATGAACTAAACCCAAGCATGCTGCTAGGATTTTATAACCTAGACGGAAATACAACCGTTATCTGAAATTACCCGTCTGATTTGGGTTTCATGTGGTTGTGGTAATATCCGCACGAGCCTCCTTCATTTTCCTCAATGCTCTGAAGACTCTGAATGCTCTTTTCTCCTGATCCGCGTGTCAAACATCAAAACCTGTGTCTTTCTGCTTTTGATCAGAACAGGAAACCTGCACTCCTATTGATTGTCCTTCAGAAGCGTGCGCCATCAAACGCACTCGAATCTCGCTGTATATGATGAATTGTGTGTGTGAAATAGCTGAGATTTTAGATTCGTCATGTCTACCAGATTCACTCATGCATCACACTTGCTGTCACTAGCGCTACACACCTCGACGTTGGTATGGCGACCGGCTATTTTTGAACATCACCTAAATAGTGCCGGATCCTTTGAGGTTTGTTATTGTGCATCTCCAATATGCAGATGTGTGTAAAAGCAACTGCATAATAAGAAGTTCCCCTCGCTGGCTGCCGTTTGGGTTTTTGATAAGGAGAGTATTTTTGGCTGCAGGAACGAGATGGCATTTTGTTTGCACTTCATTTCTCATGCTCCTGATCTTTACACTGCGAGATCCAAGATGTGCTTCTGTGTGTACCCGCACTCTATCAATTCAACTGTTTAAGGGTGGAAAGACTTTAAAGCTCTGTGTGGGTTCCTGGTACTTTGCTCTATGTGATTTACTCTGTTACTTTATGAAATGCGTTCCTGTATATCTCAGGAAGACAGAAGTGGGATTAACTGGACTCTCCTGCTCTGCAGATTGCTCTCTTGAGAGACAGATCCTAATAGTCAATGCATGGCAGGATATATTTTCAGATCATTTTCAATATTTGTTTATAAGCATACAGAATTAGCTGGGCAAAGTTTTAAAGAGCCCCTATTATGGGATTTTTGTAAATGACCTTCCATGCAGTGTGTAAAACAGCACTAAGTGAATAAAAACATCCAGCTGAGGTTTAAATCTGAAAGTGCACCGTTTAAAACTGATTCTTTAGCGAAAAAGTCGACTCAGAGTCGAATAAATGAATCGTGTTGGGTTCGGATCTTTTGCTTGAACGCTTTGACGTTGATACAGTACACCACTAAATATGTAGTACCGGATCCGGTAAAACATGAACGAGCCTTTCCCTTTAGACACTAGCAGAGCGCGGGGGTTCACGAGACTCGCGAGGGCTCACGAGACTTAAGTGAAGATGACAATCACTGACATTCTGCTTTGAGGAATAAAGGGTTAAAGTTAATTTTCACAACAACACCTGTATAGCCAACCTAGTGCTGTGTTTGTTCCTGTCATTTTTCTGATTCTGATACAATAACCTACACTGCAGCATGGGATTCATCAGCCGTTTGCTATTAAAGCAAGGAGCAGCAGAGACTATTACGTGTGGGACTTTAGCCCAATCCCAATTCTATTTTTGTACCCTACCCCTTCCCCTTGGTCCTTACAACCGAGGGTTAAGGGGAAGGGCTTCAAAACTTACCCCTAAGAATTGGGACAGCACTTCAACACTTTCACACGTCATCATTTGTCATCGCGATCTCTTGCTTCATATGAGATCAGACGATCACGACTGCTGTAAAGTTAATAGAAAGACTTGTTAGAGTTTAATCTTCACTTCAGTTTAAAGATTTAGAAGATTTTCATGTAATGCTTTAAGTTTTGAGATTACCATGCAGAAGCACCCATGCTTTGGGTGTTGGCAGCTTAATTAGCAAAAAGGTAATTTGTTGCTTTGCTTAGTGAGCAATAAGTGTCCTAAAATTAGTTTTGAGATCAGTCTCAATCAACTGCCTCAAATGGCTCTTTTAGTTAATTTAGAATAACTTCAAAATAAGAGACTTCAAAATGTTCAACACATAATAGACAATCATGATATTCTCAGACCTTTGAGTTCAAGTTCAATAAAAGTACAAATATATTTCAACTTTTATTTGATAAAATCATGTTGGACCAACTCAATTGCATTTAATTGTGTAAATAGTTTGTTGTTGTTGTGGTTGATGCTAAATAAATGTACTGAATTAAATTGATTTCATCCAATGAGTTATTTTTTTGAGTGTGCTTGATGTGAGAAAACCTATGAGGTTCATACTTATGGCAAGACTGAGCTTCTAAGAACCCATAAGATCTGTTCTCTTGCATCAAGCAGCATTTTTTACTACATTTTTTAAGCTAAGTGGTTGCAAGCAATTTATATAAGCTGAGTTTAAACAAACAAATTAAGTTGAACATTACTAAATTTAATTAGTTTAAGTTAATTGTTAAATAAATTGTTTGCAACCACTTACTGTAGCTTAGAAAATGTAGTAAATCTAACAAATATTTTTTTTAGTTGCTGCTTGATGCAAGAGATGTATTAATGTTTTATAAATGTAGTAAATCCTAATCTTTTTTTAGTGAGCTTCTGATTGTGTGAATAAAAATGAGGTCAAATCATCACACAAGCGATCGTATCTCTTCAGAAGATGCGAATTAAACTGCTTGATTTATTTTTTGATTACTTTTATGCTTCAGAGCTTTGGGTGAACAGACTTTCAATGGAAAGACCCTCAGAAAATCTGTCTGGTTTTATTACAAACATCCTTTTTATGAATAAATAAAGATGTATAAATTGCCTGTGGGTTTGAAAGGATATTTTTGCAGTCTAAAAAACGAGAACAAAATGACAAAATAGTTTTTTTTAGGTGAACAACCCCTTTTAAATGAATATCTCACAAAATCTGTTTAAACCAATGAGTGATGATATTTTCCTCAGCTGGAGACAGGGCTACAAAAATGATTTCTCTCTGTTCTTTCATGCGTTGTTTAATGTGACAGTTATTTCTCCGTATAAAAGCCTTGCGAACTTTGTGGAGGAGACAGAAACAGCGGCAGAAGAGGCAGGGGGCTTCTGCGCACCTGCAGAAGTGATGATGCCCCCCTATAGATACTGGACGTCCCTCCTGCTGGCCTTTGGCTGTAAACAGCTGAATCACTGGTCCTGTGTCTTGATGAAGACTTCACACACTCCTCCTGTCTGTCTCCAGTGTTCGGCTATTCTCTATAGTGCGATGAAAGATATGATTTCCATCACTCACGGCTTCTTGATTGTCCTTCTGTAAGAGTACGACGACAGGCTCCATGCGTCAAAAACAAGTGTAATGTCCTGTTGCTGCAGAAAGCAGACGGAGAATAATGACCATCGCTGTAATTAGTTCTTTGGGGCCTCTTTTTTCCCCCGTTAACACACATATCTCGCTCTCTTTGGGCTGTTTTTCTCCTCTTGAGTGATGAATGGTTGCTTGTTGTCGCGTTTATGAGCTTGCTAAGCTGTGCTGGTGTTGTTACTCCAAAAATCTGATTTATTACTCATTACTTGTTACATCTTTCAAAAGTATAATGATTATTTATAGGCCAGATAGAATCTATGAACATTTTTAGCTACTTCTGTACAAAATTTTATGTGGGAAAAAACTAAAAAAATCTGATTTATGCTGAATGAATTTGTAAGTATAGTAGCTAAAATCTTTAAACATGCAATGCGACACGGTGGCTCAGTGGTTAAGGTCACTGGTTTGAGTCCCAGCAAGGGTCAGTGTGCATTTCTGTGTGGAGTTTGCATGTTCTCCCCATGTTGGTGTAGGTTTCCTCCGGGTGCTCCAGTTTTCCACAGTCCAAACACATATGCTATAGGTAAATTGGGTAAATGTGTGTGTGTGAATGTGAGAGTCTGAGTGTTTCCCAGTACTGGGTTGTGGCTGGAAGGGCATGCGCTGCATAAAACCTATGATGTAATAGTAATGGCTCATTTCCACTTACTGGTACGGTACGGGTCGGTACGCTTTTATAGCCGTTTCCACTGTCAAAAGGCGTACCGAACCGAACCGTACCCTGCCACTTTTTCGGCACCCTTTCGAAAGGGTACCAAATACGAGAAAGGGTACCAAAAGGGTCCCAAAGGCGGAGCTAGATGCACAGCTGAACGCTTTTGGTTTACAGAGATACGTCACGAGCTCACGCAACAAGCCAGAACGAAAAAGGAGCCGCCATGTTTTCATACACAGCCGAGAGATTATATATCCATATTATAACATTTAATAATGAGCCCTGTTCAATCTGGGCTCAAATGAACATTGTTGTCGTCTTGATGAACAGCCACAAAGCCAAAAAGAAGAGCAGATTTTATCCTGTGCCCCGTAGTTTTTTACGAGCCAGACTGAATATTTCTGACTATTTCCTGCTGTTTTGAACCTAAATAAGGACTAAATGTATGCTGTGTGTCGTTTATCTGTAAGTGGTAACATATCGGAGACTGTAAGGGTCTGTATGTGTTCATATATGTTGCGTTTATTTATTTATTTTAAATAATTGCAGACGTTACAGTAGGCTATTATAGGTCATTGATCTGCAGTTATAATCAACTCATGTTCATAGTAAAGTTAGTAATAAACATTTATACTGAAGTATTTCTGTGTGTAAAGCATCTGTTTTGTGAGAAGTGCTTCTCATATATGTGAGCGACTCGTACAGCTTTACTTTAGACATTTTCTCGAGCGAAAATGACGTTGACTGCAACTTTCTGTAGTACACCACGCCCACCAAAAGAGTTCCATTGGTACCCTTTTAGCAGTGGAAACGCAAACCTGATAAAGGTGACGCGTACCGACCCGTACCATACCGTACTGTACTGTACCAGTCAGTGGAAACGAGCCATAAGTGGTTCATTCTGCTGTGGCGACCCCTGGTAAATAAGGGACTAAATCGAAGGAAAAAGAATGAATGAATGAACTTTTGCTTAAGGTTTTCAATGCTAATCCAATTAGATCCACGTGGTAAACAAAGCAAGTCTGTCATTTATTATATCTACAAATAGATAGAACATGTTACTTTACAAACTGTATTGTAAATAAATCATATAAGCATTTGAATATTTGGCCTCTAGCCATTGCATAGTGGCCATTTGCATAGTTTAGAATATTACTAATTTATATAAAAACCGAATATATACAGTTGAAGTCAGAATTATCAGCCCCCCTGAATTATTAGCCCCCCTGTTTATTTTTCCCCCAATTTCTGTTTACCAGAGAGAAGATTTTTTCAACACATATCTAAACATAATAGCTTTAATAACTCATTTCTAATAACTGATTTTTGACTAGATATTTTTCAAGACACTTCTATGCAGCTTAAAGTGACATTTAAAGGCTTAACTAGGTTAATCAGGTTAACTAGGCAGGATAGGGTAATAAGGCAAGTTATTGTATAATGATGGTTTGTTCTGTAGTTCTGTGGACTTTTTTTTTTTTTACCTTAAAATGTTTTTAAAAAAAATTAAAACTGCTTTTATTCTAGCTGAAATCAAACAAATAAGACTTTCTCCAGAAGAAAAAATATTATAGGAAATACTGTGAAAATCTCCTTGCTCTGTTAAACATAATTTGGGAAATATTAAAAAAAAAGAAATTAAAGGGGGGCTAATAATTCTGACTTCAACTGTATATATAAACCCCAAATCAGAGAAGGTTTACTTTGACTTGTATTACATTGCCACAAAATATTTAGTTTTGTCTGGTCAACTTCATTTCATTTGTAAAAATACATCCTTTCCTATCATTTACACCTGCAACACACTCCAAAAAAAGTTGGGACAGGAGCAGTTTAGGGCTATAATCAGGTAAATTGATTAATAATGATGTGATTTGAAACAGGTGATGTCAACATGTGATTGTAATTATGATTTTGTACAAAAGCAGCATCCAAAAAAGGTCTAGTCCTTCAGGAGCAAAGATGGGCAGATGACTGCCAGTTTGCCAACAAATACATGATAAAATTATTGAAATGTTTAAAAACAATGTTCCTTAAAGAAAGAGAGGAAGACATTTAGACATTTCACCTTCAACAATCATTAAAAGATTCAAGGAATCTTGAAGAATTTCAGTGTGTAAAGGACAAGGGCGCAAGCCTAAGCTGAACAACCGTGATCTCTGATCCCTCAGGCAGCACTGTAAAAAGAATCTTCATTCATCTATAAGTGATATCACCACATGGGCTCAGGACTACTGCGGCAAACCTGTGTCAAGTACCACATAGTTACATCCACAAATGCCAGTTAAAACTGTACTGTGCCAAAAGGAAGCCCTATGTTAACAGTGTCCAGAAGCGCCGTCGACTTCTTTGGCTCTGAGGCATCTGGGATGGACCATCACACAGTGGAAACATGTACTGTGGTCAGATGAATCAGTATTTCAGGTATTTTTGGTGGGAATGGACCAAAGAAGAAAAGGATTATCCAGACTACTACCAGTAACAAGTTCAAAAGCTAGGGTCTGTCATGGTATGGGGTTGTGTCAATCCCCCTGGCAAAGGTAACTTGCACTTCTGTGACAGCATGATTAATGCTAAAAAGTATATCGAGATTTTGGAGCACAATATGCTGCCTTCTTGTCCAGGGACACCCATGCATATTCTAACAAGACAATACAAAACCACATTCTGCACACATTACAAAGTTCTGGCTGCAGAGAAAGAGGATACAGATACTTGACTGGCCTGCCTGTAGTCCTGACCTGTCTCCAATAGAAGATGTGTGGCATATTCCGAAGCGCAAAACGCGTCAACGAAGACCCCGTACTGTTGCCCACCTTAAGAGTTCACTTGAAAAATGATACAAATTTTCTTTTTTAAAATAGGGTGTACTCATTTATGTTGAGCACTCTATATATGTAAAAATTAAATATACTTTTAATAGACTTGGTAAAATTTGTGAAAAAATAGTCTGGATTATATTTTAATTGGCAAATATCAGCAGCTAGTAAAAGAAAACTCAACCACATTATTAGCTGTTTTAAAACCTTTTTAATCCCCCAACCAATCAGAGCACACTGGGCTTATAGAAGGGGCGGGGCTTGTAGATCTCGGCTTTTCAGACAGACTGCGAATAGACTACAAAAAATCATTCAACTCTCACAGTGCATTATGTGTATGTTTTTTTTACTCGTTGAGCTTACATCGGGGGTGGCACAGGGGCTCAGTGGTTAGCACTGTCGGCTCACAGCAAAAAGGTCACTGGTTCGAGTCCCGACTGGGCCAGTTTGCATGTTCTCCCCGTGTTGGCGTGGGTTTTCTGTGGTGTAATTGAATTGAATAAACTAAATTTGCCGTAGTTTATGAGTGTGTGTAAATGATAGTGTGCATGGGTGTTTCCCAGTACTGGGTTGCAGCTGGAAGGGCATTCACTGCGTAAAACATATGCTGAAATAGTCGGCGGTTCATTCCGCCGTAATTTTTTCATTGAAAATTAATCAATGAGTTTACATAGGTTGTACACTGCGGTGCATTCTGGAATTGATTGAGTGTCCACTATGGTTTCAGATACTACAAATGGCTGCTGTCTCAAATAGCGCACTATTTAATGGTATAGCAGGAGATTTCAGACACAGCCTTGCTTGTTTGTGTGTTCATGAGTGTGTAAGGAGCTCTGATGGGTTTGTTTGCACTATAAAGCAGATCTTGTCTCTCTTGTGAAGTGAATCGGTGTGTTTTTTTCCGCCCGTGAGATGTGTTTGTTGGTGTGTATTTTTCAAGTTGATTGATGCAGCTGCTGCCACTTAAATTGCAGAGCCGCTGAATCATTGAGGAATAAAAGCAGCAAAGTGATTTTCTGTTGATTAGCAGATGACGTTAAAACAGTAATCGAGAATGTCATCAGGAAACATGTACAGTATAAAAGTAGGTTTTCTGAAGTACAAAAAAAAGAGCGATGCGTATAGACGTTGGCTATATAAATTGACCTGCCATAAACACAGATGTTGTCCACTAATAATGTTTGAAATTTTTGAACAATGATGTGATGGTATATTTTGTTTTCCATTTATTAAAGGTATGATATGTACGACTTATTTCATTTATCATATCAAAAACCCACTGGAACAGTGTTATACACTCACTTTATTAGGTACACCTGTCCAACTGCTTGTTAACGCACATTTTAAATCAGGCAATCACATGGCAGCAAGACGTTCGTGGTCAAGACGATCTACTGCAGTTCAAACCAAGCATCAGAATGGGGAAGAAAGGGGATCTAAGTGACTTCAAATGTGGCATGGTTGTTGGTGCCAGACAAGCTAGTTTGAATATTTCAAAAACTGCTGATCTACTGGGATTTTTAAACACAACCATCTCTAGGGTTTACAGAGAATGGTCCAAAAAGATTAAATATCCAGTGAGCGGCAGTTTTGTGGGTGCAAATGCCTTGTTGATGCCAGAGGACAGAGGAGAATGGCCAGACTGGTTACAGCTGATAGAAAGGCAACAGTAACTCAAATAACCACTCGTTACAACCGAGGGCTGCAGAAGAGCATCTTTGAACACACAACACGTCCAACCTTGAGGCAGATGGGCTACAGCAGCAGAAAAACACACTGGGTGCCACTCCTCAGCTAAGAACAGGAAGAGGAGGCTACAATTCACACAGGCTCACCAAAATTGGACAATAGAAGATTGGAGAAACATTGCCTGATCTGATGAGTCTCGATTTCTGCTGCCACATTCGGATGGTCGGGTCAGAATTTGGCTTCAACAACATGAAAGTATGGATCCATCTTGCCTTGTATCAACAGTTCAGGCTGGTGGTGGTGTAATGGTGTGGGGGATATTTTCTTGGCACACTTTGAGCCCATTAGTACCAATTGAGCATGGTGTCAACGCCACAGCCTACCTGAGTATTGTTGCTGACCATGTCCATCCCTTTATGACCACAGTGTACCCATCCTCTGATGGCTAACGCACCATGTCATAAAGCATCAATCATCTCAGACTGGTTTCTAGAACATGACAATGAGTTCACTGTACTCAAATGGCCTCCACAGTCACCAGTTCTCAATCCAATAGAGCACCATTGGGATGTGGTGGAATGGGAGATTCACATCATGAATGTGCAGCCAACAAATCTGCAGCAACTGTGTGAAGCTATCATGTCAATATGGAGCAAAATCTCTGGGGAATAAGTACAGTACCTTGTTAAATCTATGTCACGAAGGATTAAAGCAGTTCTGAAGGCAAAAGGGGGTCCAACCTGGTACTAGTAAGGTGTACCTAATAAAATGGCTGGTGAGTGTATATTTTACTCACTTGTATTTATTTTATACAAAATGTTAAAATCTAGAGAAATCATCAGTTGAGACGTGATCGATTGCTGTGTGTTATCATACTAGCATGATAATAAGTAGTTAAACACTTGAGCTTATCGTCAGTATGATTTCTTTAGGAGCCCCGCAGAATGAAATAACGACTGCAACTCCCATGATTTATGACATCATCAAACTACGTCTTTGTTTATTGCGAATACACACCCTCTAGTGGCCAAAATTACTTACTGTGCTATTAATATTGTATAAATGGTTCTATTATCCAGTAACTCATCCACTTCTGTTGTGTGTGCTGCTGATAGAGCTCTGCCTACACTCTCCTCTGATTGGCTGTGATTGATTTCATCATGTCGAGTGTGGGAGTCTCTGGCATCTGTTCAGGATATGGTGTTCGCCTATAGCACTTATATTATTGTTTGCCAGCTAAACTTCACAACAGAAGGCATAGAAGAAGACTTGATTATTTGATTATTTTCTCTATTCCCATATGGCAGTCGTCTTTATAATATACAGGAGCGAAGTGATTAAATCTTAAGAACTGTAAATACATGCTGCTAATTTTAGATCACGTTCATCTGCTTCATCACATTCAGCAGAAACCACATACAAGAGCTCAGGAAGATGTTAGTGTTTAAAATTGAAAAACTGATTTAGTCTAAAACATGGGTTCATTTTTCATTCATGTGCATTATCTTTTGGTATGTGACCTCGCTGTTTCTTATTCTGTGTTTAGTTTTCACTTCTGAGCCTTATAATTTTATATGTGATGTCAACATTTTGATTTACGAGCATTATTTCGCGTTCCACGACCGCAATACTTTAGGTAGGATTTTGATCCCATACTTGGGTGTGCTGTAAAAAAATTATTGTGCCAATTAATTATTACAACTTAATATTTTGAGTTAACTTATCTGGATTGAATGTGTTGACGTAGCTTATATATATCAAATATATTATATATCAAAGTTTTACTTAGACCAAGTCCTGTCAACTTTTACCTGTTAAGACAACTTCACTATACATATATCACTATTTAAGTGAAGTCAGCTTAAAATTTCAAGACAACACAAACACGTAAACACATACTTTAGGTTTTTAATTTAGATTGTGAATCACGCTATATTTTTATGTAAAATTGATGCTATTAGCTATTAAGATTTTTAGTTTAACAAACTACTAATTACTGTAGCTGCTTATTAGTACACTCTCAAAAATAAAGATACAGGAGCTGTCACTGGGGCAGTACCTTTTCAAAAGATACATATTTGTACCACAATGGTACCTCTAAGGTGCATATTAGTACTCAAATGTACCTAAAAAGTACCTTTGATGTACCATTATGGACCCTTCAGGTACAAATATGTAACTTTTGAAAAGGTACTGCCCCAGAGACAGCTCCTCTACCTTTATTTCTGAGAGTGTATTAAGTTTGGTAGTAGTTGGGCTTACCGTAGGTCAGGGATGTTTAAGTCTGGCCCTGGAGATCTACCTTCCTGCATATTTCAGCCCAACCCTGATCAAACATACCTGAACCAATTAATTAGGACCAGAACAGAATGGTTGCAACTAAAATCTGCAGGAAGGTAGATCACCAGGAACAGGGTTGAGCACCCCTGCTAATAAAGAGTTAATATCTTAATAATAGGAAGGTAATAAGACATTAGTAAATAGTGTTTCCTTATAGAGTTACCTTATTTTTTACTTAAAAACAAACTATATAACAGTGTTTTTGCACAATAGTGTGGATAAATATTCAAGCTTTGGCTGTAAGATTTATTTATCTTTCCTGGAAAAAGAAGGACGGATAATCAAGCAGGATGAAAGGTGAAGATGAAAGAGTTTTCTGCAGCTGTGCCAATGACTCAGTTTGCCACCGGATTCTTGCTGCGAGAATAGATTCAACACTATATTTATGGTGCATGCCGAAACCAATTTATCTCTTTCTTTTACACCCTGAATAGCAGCCAAGTGTGACTGTTTGATAAAAAAATGATGTATATTAAAGAACTTAAAGCAACCCACTCAATCATTCTATATATATTTCATCAGAGCTGTGCCTATATTCCAACCCAGGCTCATTATTGATACGTACCCCTATATACATTTCTGGAGATTGCAAAATACGTCCCAGGAAGTATGTTTTTTAGCAGTTTTTGTTTTCGCTAATCCAGTATAGGCCACTGTGTATGCTGTTTGAGATATTGAATTACTCTCGCCGGTGCCATTTATGCCTGCTGTTCTTATGTAAATCCACCAGAGGCCGCTGTCGACTGACTGACCCCCTGTTTTCAAAAGCAACCCAGAAAAATAAAATTCCTGGCAGCTGCCTGATTTTAACCACATTTTCAGATCTTACCATTCTCACCCAGTTATTATACCCTATTTTATTTTTGCCTTTTGTTTTACCTGGCGAGCTCTCCACATGGAGATAATCAGTCAGCTGGTAGCGTGAAAAAAAGAGAAGCCATCAGCAGTGTCATACCGCCCCGTAGCACTCGTTTTAAAGACGAAATGCAGCCATACGTACTTCTGGCTACATAATTCGTGATCTCCAGAAGTGTATACAGGGCTACGTTTTCAGAATGAGCCTGTGTTGCTATATTCTGTGTTTAATCAAGGCTAATGTCATGCTTGTTTGAATGATTAAATTGTATGTTTAGGGTTAAAAATGAAAAAATGCAACAGGTTTATTAACTATATAACTAAAACTATAAAACTAAAGCGATTTTGGTGATTAAAATTAAATGTACTGATAAAAAAACAAATGTATGTTTATTTCAGCCAGTTTCAAATGAAATACTGACTGAAATATAATACAAATGAAATGAAAACCACATTTAAAAATAACCATATAGACATTAAAAACTAATCAAAATGATAAAAACACAGCATAAATTTAATTGAAAATAATAAATAAATAAATATGATGACAATAAACATCGCTGTACACTGTAAAAGGCTAATGTCATACTGTTTAAATGATTGAATTGTGTGTTTGAGGCTAAAAATGACAAAAAGCAACAGGTTTATTAGTTCTATAACTAAATCTTAAAACAATTTGGTAGTTGAAATTAAATGTACTGATAAAAATAAATGTATAAACTTATTTCAGCCGGTTTTAAATGAAATACTGACTCAAAAATAATACAACATAAATGAAACTAAATTTAAAAACACTATAAAGACATTAAAAACTAAGAAAATTGATAAAAACACAGCATAAATTAAACAAAAAATTATAAAATACATAAATAAAATCACAATAAACGTCACTGTATAGAGTAAAAGGCTAATGCCACACTTGTCCGAATGATTGATTTGTATGTTAATGGGTAAAAATGGAAAATTTCAACAGGTTTATTAACTATATAACTAAAACTATTTAAATAAAGCGATTTTGGTCATTACAAATTAAATGTACAAACTTTTATTTCAGCCGGTCTCAAATGAAATACTGACTCAAAAATAATGCAAGTTAAAGGAAAGCCAAAAAAATAATAAAAATTAAAAAAAAAATAGCACAAATTGAATTAAAATAATAAATAAATAAATATAACGTCACTGTAAAAGGCTAATGAAATAATAATAATTATTCAGGCCTAAAAATGGCAAAATTCAACTTGTATAACTAAAACTGTAAAATTAAAGCAATTTTGGTATCCTCACTTCATTCTTTTATTCAAATGTCATTTAATTAAATTTGTGGAAACAGACGTGATAAAATAATTCAGAATTAATTACTGTATTTATACTGAACATTTCAGAAACGTAACTTGTAAAGAGTTGGGCACAGAAAATATTTGTAAACTTTAAGAAAGAAAACAAGTCTCCATGTGTTCTCATTTTTCTGCTCCTTTGGTTTAGTCTTTGATTCTTTGTTTTTTTTTTGTGCAAAACTCTTTTGAACCATTCGAACTTTACCAATTCCAGCTTTTGTTTATGGAGTTTTTGTTGTTGCTGTTTTTGAAGCACACATTGTAACAGCGTGTGTACTTCTAAACAACACTTAAAAGCGCTCTGCAAATGTAAGACGCCATCAGTGTGTGATTCACAAGGGAATTTGGAAAGCCGAAAGGGACAAAACTTTTTCACACTTCATGTTTCTCAGTTTTTAACTCTTATTTAGCTGCCCTTATTTGACCCTTGTTTAGCATTCCTGACACAGCTTTTTGTTCATTTGCTAGTTTGTGCGTGTGTGAGAGAGAGAGTGTAAGTTTAACTTAATATTTTTAGTCAGTTTCTTTGATGTAAGTTGAAATAACTAAAAAGATTTTTTGGTAAAAACCCAAACAATACAAACATAAAAATTAAACAAATGTGTTCTGTGATAACAATGAAATGACACAAGGAGAAAGCACTGAACTACTGAAACGTGTTTAATACTTATAGTAAGGCTTTTTGGGTGATGTCAGCTAAATCTTGATGGTTCTGTGAGTCTCGTCAAATCTGAGCTTCAAGTTGTATTCTCTATTGGATTCAGATCAGGTAATTGGCTGGGCCATTCTACAGCTTTATTTTCTTTCTCTGAAAGCATTTGAGAGTTTCCTTGGCTATGTTTTGGATCATTTTCTTGCTGAAATGTCCACCCTGGTTTCATCTTAATCCTCCTGCTAATGTAGATGTTGGACTGAAGCAGCTAATGTTTATTTACACAGGAAGGGCAAAGGCTTGCTGAAGAACTACTGAGAGATTTCAGCTGCTGTTTGGGTTTTCACTGCCGAACTACACCTCCCTTTTTTATGTGTTCAATACTTTTTCTTTGCATTATTTCATTTTATTTCGCATAACTTCATTTGTAAACTAATTAGATTTGTTTTCTGTGCACATATGGATTTCTTTGGTTGTTAAGTCAACGGCACCTTTAGAAATATGTTTTCTGAGAAAAATAAATGACGTGTTCAATACTGTATGCATATAGTACATATGAATGATATAAATACAAGCTTTTATTTTGTATGTTGATTAATCTTTTGTCAGCACTGCATTATTTGTATCCAGTTTGATATTCCCAAAAAAACAAAAAAGCCAAGGTTCAAACTGCACTGATCTGATGTGTGAGCAGCGGGTTTGAGCCAGAATAAGAAAACTTGAGGTCAAGAGATGTTAATTGCTCTTATTTAGCTGCATCTTATTACTCAGCCTGCAACACTCATTTTGAATGTTAATTAATGCACTATTTGTGACTTCTTACAAGTCATCATTACCCTCATAATAGCTAAACCCATACTGATTATGTTGGACAACTTCTGGTTGTGAACAAAGCTGTGGTCATAATGAAGACTGTATTAAAAAAGGATCTGTGAACAATGTTTACGTCTGGCCTATTCCACAAGCTGCATATTTAATTTATATAAAATATGTTTAATAAAACGCTGAATAAAATGGCTTTTCTCACAGCTTTTTAAAATGTGTTAGTGTGTTTTCTACTGTAACAGAAAGTAAGAGTCGTACAGTATATAGCATTTTTGCACTTATAATGTAATATTTTTATAGTGTACCTAAAAAAAAGCAGATTTTTTTCAAACCTAGGAGCAAACATCCACTGCGGTGATTAACTAACAGTTTTGCATTGTAAAATAATACATATTTGCTCTGATGTACTCTGTTTAGATAATTTTACTAGTTTTTTTATTGTTTTATTTATTTTTTAGTCTCAGTCTCATGTCAAATGTACTTTAGTATTTATGTTTAATCAGCCGTATGCCACTTTGCTTTACTTGCATTTTAGTGTTCAGTTAATGCCTGAGCATTTTAGTTTATAGTTTTAGACATCATGCAGCAGTAATGCTTTTATTAACTATTAATTACCCATAAATTATAATTGCAATGATCATTTCCATTATTATTTTTTTTTACAATTTACTAGGATTTCACATTTTCACAGGTCTGGTCTAAAAACATAATATTAAAAAGAAAAACTTCTAGTGTCATTCTGTTAATGAGGGCTGCATTTATTCATTCATTAATTTTTTCGATTCAGCTTAGTCCCTTTATTAATCTGGGGTCGCCAGAGTGGAATGAACCAGCGGATGCCCATCATTGGGAAACACCCATACACTCTCATTCACAACGGTCAATTTAGCTTACCCAATTCACATATACCGTATGTCTTCGGACTTGTGGGGGGAAATTGGAGCACCCGGAAGAATCCCACGCCAACACAAGGAGAAGATGCAAACACCACACAGAAAATTTGATCTAATCCAAAGTGCAATGTATTGTGCAATATACATAAATGCATATTTCGATTTTGCATCCATTTAATTTGCTTGTGCAACAAACATAGTTTTTGGTGCCATATGCATAATCGTGTATCGCATAAATTATGCAAAGTATATAAAGTATGTTATTTGAGTATCTTATGTAATATGTGTAAAGCAATTCATTTAGTTGGACTTACCACGTTCCAATGACAATAAAATATATTCTATTCTAGTCTGATTGTTTCTTTTACATGTCATTTGTTTATTACACTGGCCTTCAGTGTCACATAATCCTACAGAAATTATTATAATAGGCTGATTTGCTGCTCAATAAATACTTGATTAGTTGATTTTTTTTGATAAATCACTTTTTTGAACTGCATTTATTTAAAAATATCGTATCATTCTTGTATTATATTGTATCATCCATGTTGAACTGAAGATTTTTGTTATATAAAAAATTATATTCTAGCCTGGTCTTAGCTGGACAGACTGGACAACGACCAGCTAAAACCAACATGACCAGCCTAACCAGGCTGGAAGCCCAGTTAAAAACAGCTATGTCCAACTTAAACCAGGCTGGTCTGGCTGGTTGTAGCTGGTTTTAGCTGGTCATTTTCCAGTCTGACCAGCTAAGAGCAGGCTGCAAATGGCTAGAAATGGCAAAAAACCTTCTAAAACCAGGCTGGTCAACCAGCTAAAACCAGCCAACCAGCTTAGGCTAGTTTAAGCAGTTTTTTTAACAGGGAAAAGCACCTTTTATTAAGTAAAAAAAATGTTTTGTATAATTCTAAAAATTAAGTCATCTTGTTAAAGGGTCACGAAACACCAAAACACATGTTTTGAGCTGTTGACAGTCATATATGTGTCCCACGCTGCTATAAACACTATGAGGACACATTTATTGCACTAAAAAGTGAAAATTGGTTGTTTTTGCCTTATTTTGAGCAAATTCGTTCTTCCGGTTTGAAACGCATTTTTGAAGCTGCGTCACAGTGATTAGATACTGCCGTGTATTCCAGCGTAGAGACTGGATGTCTGTACCGGCAAGTACATCGTGACGTCGTTGAGTATGTGGCAGTAATTCATGAGAAAGACTTTGTTCAAACCAATCAGCGCGCTCTATTGTGTATGCGGTGCAACTTCATTAATATGCATGATAGCTTCGAAGACTGTTTTACCTGTTACAGTGTTCAGACGACAGAGAGACGCCACATTGTGTTGCCAAAACAAGTGAAAGAACGAGAATTTGGAGACATGGGTCATCAGTGTTACATTTACTAGTGTGCTGCGTTTAATAATGCAACGAATGCTGCAACAAAGGTTTTGTTTTCATTTCCCCGCTATGAGAGCTTAGCTGGACTCACATGTGGATTACAGTGCACACGACACATGACAGAAATGCGTTTATAAGGAACATTTTTACCCAAGAGCTTTTCGCATCTGGAAATGAACACTCGTCTCCTTTTAAAAAAGACACGGCTCCAGTTTGTATAGATTGTCCTGTGTCTACAGATTTGGTAAGTGTGTGTAATGTGAATGTAATGTGACTGCGGGCCGTCAGGGGAGACGGGAGGGGGGACAAGCGTGCTTTGGCCCGGTTCAAGGCAACTGTACATAATGTGAGTACGGCCTCAGTTTGCACAATTATATATTTAGCAGTGAACAGTGTATTTAATTTAATTTATGATGGCTGACTCAATGTATATGGGCGCAGCCAAAAATGCGACCTCTGGACGACAGAAGCAGCCTCTAAAATGAGCTGCTAAAAATTAAGAGATCCACATTAAATTAATTTTAATTAGCAAATAATATAAATACTGCAAATTTAAACATTAACCGAGCAGCTTACAGTGTAAGACGTTCCTGTTAGTGTTGTCAATCTGGCAACCTCAGGGTGAAAAAAAACATCTGCAATATTTTGAATTTGGACTGCAATACCTAGTTCAACCACTAGAAGTCAAGCCTACAAACTGCACCTTTAAAATGCATTATAAAACTGATAATTCACCTTCTTGTATATATAAAAAGGTATGATGAATTGCAAAAAATAAGTTTTAGATTATATTACAGGGGACAGAAAATGTTTCGAAATGCTCAAGTTATTCAGAAGTCATTTACATGTACTCAGTGTCAAGAGTAATGAATTCTAAGTAACGTAAGTTATGTAATCAGAATCAGAATCAGTTGTATTGCCAAGTGTGCTTCACACACACAAGGAATTTGTTTTGGCAACAGAAGCTTCCAGTGTACATAAAGTGACGAGTGACAACACAAAATTAAATACAAGAAAAGAAAAGGCAATAAACATTAAACAGAGATGCAGTTAGTCAAAAAGATCTGGATGTTGAGTTGTATGTACAGATATGCTGTAAATATGCAGGTTATAAGGTGCTGTGTACAAGTGCGTATGAGAAAGTATTGCACGTTTATTGCACAGTAGGGGAATATTTAACTGTTCATGAGGTAGATGGCCTGAGGAAAGAAACTTTTCCTATGTCTGGCTGTTTTTGTGCTTGGTGCTCTGTAGCGCCGACCAGACGGTAACAGTTCGAACAGGTAGTGTGCTGGGTGTGAGGCGTCCAGAGTGATTTTACGAGCCCTTTTACTCACTCTGGAAGAGTACAGTTCTTGAAGTGTAGGAAGGGTAGTGCCAGTGATTTGTTCAGCAATCAGATTAACTAGTAAACTAAAGACTGGTTTATACTTCTGCATCGAGTGATTAGCGTGACCCATGGCGCATGCCTTGTGCGTAGCCGTGCATTTATACTTCTGTGTGCTGTTTGTGTTGCTTTGCAATAACACTTCTTTTTTTTTTTTGATATATATTCACAATCAGCCAAATGTTTGGCCTTTTTTATTATTAGAATATGCAAAAAGGTACACAAATTGGGATCATACAAAAACAGAGAAAATAAAACAAAAACAACAACGAAAAACAAAAACAATACAGTCAGGTATTCACATGACTGCAATAACACTTCTGAAACGCTAGCTGGCAGTAGGTTTTTATGTTCCTCTGTGTCGAGTTTCTTCATGGGTGTTTTGTTTTTTCTGAATGCTACCTTAATGTACAAAAAGCTAAAACTAGCTCATTCAGAGGCGGGAACTGGCGGATGTGCAACAATTTTAGTCATAAGGTAAACACAAAACAACAGTTTCCATTTGGGGCTTCTTCACAGGACTCAACACTTGTAAACACTTACTTCATTGGGCTTGCGGCTATCAGCACCACCTACGTTCGTCACTGATACCAAGCCAACCAATCACAGAGCCTACATTGTGACGTGTATTTACAATTTTTCATAGGTGCGCATCAGCGTCGGTGTCAGCCACGGCGAGGGCTATGCGACAGCGCAAACATTTATTGGTAACTTCCCCAACACTGCTAATACTTTGCCCAAGCTAATACTTTTTTTTAAAATAAACTGCTAGTTTTGAATCAAACTTTGATGTAACATGATTAAAGATAGTTAAGCTGCGCAGTTGCCTCTGAAATGAATAGAAATGCTAACATGCTAATGCTACTTCAGCTGACTACGAAATAAATAGAAATGCTAACATGTCAAAGCAACTTCAGCTGCCTATGAAATAAATGGAAATGCTAACATGCTAATGCTACTTCAGCTGACTACGAAATAAATAGAAATGCTAACATGTCAAAGCAACTTCAGCTGCCCCTTCGATGAATGGAAATGCTAACATGTCAATGCTGGTGCCCCTGCGATGAATAGAAATGCTAACATGCTAATGCTACTTCAGCTGCCTATGAAATAATGGAAATGTTAACATGTCAAAGCAACTATAGCTGCCCCTGTGAGGAATGGAAATGCTAACATGCTAATGCTACTTCAGCTGCCTATGAAATAAATGGAAATGCTAACATGCCAATGCAACTTCAGCTGCCCCCGCGATAAATGGAAATGCTAACATGCTAATGCTACTTTAATTGCCTTTTAGATGAGTGAAAATGCTGACAAAAAGATCTCTCCCTAAAATAGCTGAAATGCTAATTTTATCTAGAAATATAATGCAGTCTTGGTGACACGGTGGCTCAGTGGTTAGCACTGTCGCCTCACAGCAAGAAAATCGCTGGTTCGAGTCTCAGCTGGGTCAGTTGGCATTTCTGTGTGGAGTTTGCATGTTCTCCCCGTGTTGACATGGGTTTCCTCCGGGTGCTCCGGTTTCCCCCTCAGTCCAAACACGTGCACTATATGGTAAACTGAATAAACTTAATTAGCTGTAGTGTATGTGTGAGAGCGTATGGGTGTTTCCCAGTACTGGGTTGCAGCTGGAAGGGTATCCGCTGTGTAAAAACATTTGCTGGATAAGTTGGCGGTTCATTCTGCTGTGGCGACCCCTGATGAATAAAGGGACTAAGCCGAAGGAAAATGAATGAATGAATGAATGAATATTGAGGTCTTTGAGGTGTTTTCCTCTTTCTTGTTACCTTCTCAGCCGTTATTCATCTGCTATTCACATGCGCACACTTGATCTACAGCGCTTTAGCTCTGAATATGCTCAGTGCTTTCCTCCCCTCTTTTTTTTGTCACGTCCCTCTTTCATCATCAAAACCCAACCTGCGCCTCATAATTAATGCGAGGTACAATTTCCGGAAGATTAAAGGCAAAACAATTAAAAAGCAGCACAGAAAGGAGGAGGAAATGAAGGAAGAAATGCAGATAGCAGCTATTGTTTTCTTGTTTTTGTAGGTGTTTTTTTTACACAGCACGCCAGAAAAAAAATCCAGAAAGAGAAAACTAAGTTTAAGAGTTTATGTTGGAATTATGACAGTTTTACTTTTGTTTGCTCTCTAATATAATGTGTAAATAGTTGATTTGTGTCCTTAAAACAGATTATTTGACTCTTCACACCTCTTGGGATGATCCGATCTCTTAGCTTTAGAGAGGTCTGGGTTCATTTGGAGAGCTCCGAATATTCACTTGAACCTCTCTGACACCTTAGAAACCAGCCAAATGAGAAACCACACAAGTGTCCAATTATTAGCATACAGAAAGGCAGCACATTATTTTATTTTATTATTGCAGGCATTCAGTATTTGATTTAAGCAGTGCTGTGTTTATAACTAGCGAGATGTTTTAAAGGTGCCATACAGTGTATTCATGGTAAAAAATGCAGGGTTCCACACAATTCCTTCATTTTGCTTCAACACAAATAGATTAAGTAACCTTATTAGTTTTTAATCATTTAAGTAGACTGAACATAAAACAATCAAGTTGTCCCCACCAAAATTAACGAATTATGTTGTTTCAACTTAGTTTTAACAAGTAGTTTGAACAATTAGCAAAACTATTTTTCGAGTGTTGATAGAATATGTGTTTGTCACGATCACCAGCAATTTAACCCTATAGATCGCTGGAGAACAAATTATTATAACCAGAACTACAAGTCTGACAATGATATAAACTACAACTCCTGTCATGCACCTCACACACACACCAGTTCCGGTTTACCCATGATTGCACACACACAGCTGATACTCGTAAGGACTAATGACCAGGACTATTTATACACCATACATACCATGACACACATCACTGAGTCTTGTTGTTTATCTGTAACTTTACAAAGCGTTCTACTTGACTAGTCTTTCTGTGTTTGACCTTTGCCTTGTTTGCTCCCTTTCTTTGCCTGTGACCTCGACTACGCTTCTGAATTACCCTTATGCTCCTGTTCCTAAAATTAAACTCTGAAAGCTGAACTGACACTTTCAATTGACTATAATCTTCTATGTGAAGCTGCTTTGACACAGTCCACATTGTAAAAGTGCTATACAAATAAATATGAATTGAATTGAATATTGCAGAACACACAGCTCATTTCATACAGTAACACATTATTAAGACTAAAAATCAAAAGGCTAATTCCCATAAGGCTCACATACATGAGTTGGTGGACAGTACATTGGCTCTTGTAAAAGAAGCGGAGTAAATGTGGTGTAGCAGAGCTTATTAAAGCGCTGAAAACAGATTGTGGTCTGAGCTTGAGCTCTTTTTCCCCCTGAGACTCAGACATATGTGTGGAAAAAATAAGCAATCGGCTGAGAAATGAACAGAGAAACCTCACACACTTTCACTTATATCTAGCTATATCTTCATTTAAATACACACTGCCATATAGAGTACTATACATCTCCAACACTTAACACCCCTCATTATGGTACAGTTCGTCGTCCAGTGCTTAAAGCTGGAGACTGCTGCTCATACAGTATAAAGAAAGTTAAATTACAGTAAAATCACAGAACTTGCAGAACACAGCTCATGCAAAAGCTTTAAAGAAATATTGCGGAAATCTTTCCATGAATCAGGTATGAAATAGAGACATTTTTGAATAGTAAAATATCTGTTCTTTTTGTTAAAAATACATATAATATGAGGTCTCTTTAAATCTGTGTCTTCTTTTTGTGTGTGTGTCTTGACTTGAAATGTTCAGCTTTCCATGATTTCAGATCTATTTCATCAATGTCCAGTCAGTCTCCTGCGGTCAGCATCTTTCTGGACATTCGTAAGTGGATTTAGGCTTAAACTCAATCTCTCTTGAACATGACAGAAACACACATGCTGACAGTGAATATCCTCAGAACAGCTCAAAAGCACATAGCACGTTATCCTTTTGAGTTTATTAGATGCTCCGCAAGCCTTGAGGAGACAATTTAGCGCTTGTTTCCTGGACTCCATGAGCCAGTTATTCCCAAAAGAACGGTTTTCTTGAGTTAATCAATGGAAAACGTCACCACACACACACACACAGACACACACAGACACACACACACACAGACACACACACACACACACACACACACACACACACACACACACACACACACACACACACACACACACACACACACACACACACACACACACACACACACACACACACACACACACACACACACACACACACACACACACACACACACACACACACACACACAAGCTTCACGTATAAAGTGCTTGAAACAAAAGTGGAGGAATTTTCTAAACAATATTGCTATTTGCATTCATATAGAGCTCATGTAAATGCATTTCATATATATACAGTAATACTGTATGATCAGATAATCATATAAATAAAGTTGTATGTTGGTAAACATGCTAAAGGCATTAGATAAACATGACATTTGAAACATTGGACATATGATGCTATTTTAAAAGGTTTAGTATCACTGCGTGGCCTGAAATTACTTTCACACTGGACACAGGAAGCACTGTACTATGAAACCCATTTATTTCAATGGCCATGTCAATGGCACACAAAGTGGTCAAAATTCAATATATATATATATATATATATATATATATATATATATATATATAGTTATTAGAAATTAGTTATTAAACTATTATGATTAAAAATGTGTTAAAAAATCTTCTCTCTCACTTAAACAGAAATTGGGGAAAAAATAAACAGCAGAGCTAATAATTCAGGGGGGCTAATAATTCGGACTTTAACTGTTTATAATCCACTGCAAAATCTCTCTTGAACAAAACAGGAACACACATGCTGACAGTAAATATCCTCAGACTAGCTCAAAAGCACACGCCATTATGCCATTGAGTTTATTAGATGCTCCGCAAGCCTTGAAAAGACAATTTAGCGATTTGTTTCCTGGACTCCAACAAGCCAGTTATTCCCAAAAGAATGGTTTTCTTGAGTTAATCAATGGAAAACATGTCACCACACACACACAAGCTTCACATATGAAGTGCTTGAATCAAAAGCAGGGTAATTTTTCAAACAATATTGCTATTTGCATTTATATAGAGCTCACGTAAATGCATTTCCAAGCTCACAAATGACTTCAATAGTAAATAACAACTTTTCCAGACTAATTCTAGCTCTCATTAAAAGTTGTCTCAGCCTCGGGATTTTCTGAGTATGTGATTTTCCTTTGGTAAGAACACAGACTTGCGGAAAACAGCAAAAAGTGCATGTCTCAACATTTTTACAGCAAAAAAAAAGATCCTCTGACAGGTTTAAGCACAATGCACAGTTATAGCTAATGAGGATCAGCAGCTAAGCCTTGAAATCTGTTGATCTCACACATCAGGGTAGCTCTCTAATTAAAGAGTTTCTCAGCCAGAAATACTGTGCTCCACCATCAGACTCCATCTGCATGGACCTGCTCCACCAGGGCCAATGACGGCGAAAACGAAAAGACTAACAATGCTTCTGAAAAAATGGGCCACAGATGACTGCTTTTGCTAATGTGGCCTCTGCCAGTTCTGAAACAGCCAACAGAAACAAGCAGGGTGCAAAACGAACGCTCGCCAAACGCCAAGTGCAAGTGAACAATTGCTTTTGAAGTGTACATAAAAAAGTTAACAAGATAGTTTAGGTAACCTCAAGTTTAAGTCTGCGTGAAACTAAATGCTGAGACTTTTATTTCAGTATGTTGATTGACATCCAACTGAAACTGAATATTGAGTAGTGGACGGGGCTCTCTTTTTGCGCATCATTCCCTTGTAACAAACTAACAGTGAGAGAGGTGTAGTAGGGGGCGTGGTTTTCTTTTTGCGCATCATTCCCTCGTAACAAACTAACAATGAGAGGGGCATAGTAGGGTGCGTGGCTTTCTTTTTGCGTATTATTGCCTTATAACAAACTATCAGTGAGTGGGAATATTGTAGCTGATGCGTCAAACTGACATCAGAGAAGGATTGCCACTCCAAATACAGAAGCAAATGATCAGAGTTTGATTGAAGATTACCAAAACAAACTTTTTTCAGTGAATTAACTTGCACAGATTTAATGCTCACCTGAAGATTAACAATGTGCGCTAGCAAAATAAAGGTAAATAGGTTTTACATTGACTTAAAACACATGAACACATTGTAAAAAAAAATATTCTAAAGGTACAGTGTTTAATTTTGGCCACTAGAGGGAGCATATTCACAACAAACAAAGGCATATTTTGATGATGGTAATTTTTTAATGCTTTTTAAAACCATTTTAAAGTCAATATTAGCCCTTTTAATCAATATTAACCCCCTTAAATAGCCCTATTAATCAATATAAGCCCCTTAATTAGCCCCCTTAATCAATACTTTTTTTTAACTTGCTTAATTAACCTAGTTAAGCTTTTAAATGTCACTTTAAGCTGAATAATACTAGCATCTTGAAAAATATTTAGTCAAATATTATGTGCTGTCATCATGGCAAAGATAAAATAAATCATTAGAGATGAGTTAATAAAACTATTATGTTTAGAAATGTGGTGAAAAAATCTTTCCATCAAACAGAAATTGGAGAAAAAACAATATGGGGGGGGGGGGGCGCAAATAATTCTGACTTCAACTGTATATAGCATTTCAATTAAGTAAAATCTGTAGTTGTTAAATGTACCCAACTACAGCATGTGTGGCCAAATTCAGCACAGCCCCAGCAAACAGACTTGTGAAAACAGCATGTACGATCTGAATTTTACTCACCCGAGAGGTTTCTCTAGTCGGCTGGCCGGTGACCCCACAATTTCTCCCAGCGTGCAGAACATCTGGCCAAGAAAGTCCTAGATGGAGCGGGCGGATCAAGTAAGAGAGAAGGTAAGAGCTTTATCGAATTCAGCAAATCCCACGCTCTGCCCTCTTGTTATTGTAGTGAATTGAAAGGCAAAGACGTACGTATAGTTCAAGGGGCTTCTGGGAAGGAGCGCAGCCATGTTTACAACAGAGAACAGCGTGTAACAGAAAGCACAAGACAACAAATACAATACCAGCCACACAAACACACACACACACTTACACACAAATATTTCTGAGAACGATTGCTCTGCATGCATCTAATGAGGTGTGATGAAAGTCACAGGAAAAATATTGAAAAATATCCAAATGTATTGTACTGTATTGATCATATAAATTCTAATGTTTTTACTAGGGGTGTAACGGATCACAACTCACAGTTCGGAACGCACGTGACCCGTAGATTAATAATTCTTTTTGGAATTATTAGGTTAATCCAACATTTATAACAATTGCAGAGACATTGCCTCCCATGTCATTCAAATCACGTGTGTGAAAGCATTTTGGCTTCCCTGTAAAATATAATGATGATGGAAAAAGTAGTAGTGGGACCTACCTAAATGCTTTCTTAGGTTAGTGCTAGTGTATTAGGTTGTGTTTTCTGTTCATTAATGCATTCAGTGTAAAGCTGTACAATTAAACATTAAAAGGTCATGATCTCACTTCAAATCCACGCAACATAAATAGTAATAAATAATAATGATTTATGTATGTTTATTAGGCCTTCGAAGCGTTGCATTCAAATTTGCATTTAATCAAGAGAGCTTCCGTTTTTGCGCTTTTTTCAGTGAGTTACAAACACTTAAACAACACAGAAGTACTGGGAGAACAGTTTATAGTTCAAATATATACGCTGATGTTTATGGGTAAGAATAAAATCATGGAACTTGACGCTGGTAAATGTTGTAGCAATGACATTGTGTAACCAACAGGTGGCGACAAACAACCATCAAAATGATGTCACTGAATAGGTTTTCAAAAATGATCCACCTATAATGAAACATGAAGTTTTATGTGTGAATTGTTGAATCAAAATTTTAAATAAATATGATATGCTGTACAAGATGTTAGACTTCTATGTTTAGCATTATCAGCAACAGTAGCAAAGATCATCTTTCTTATTGAATATTTTCCTTTTTTTCAGCTGGTACTTTCTTTGATTTAGATTTTTAAGAAGTTCTGTTTGTTAAAACCAATGATTTTTGCAGTAATATTTTTGTATAAATAGAAAGCAAATGACATTTGTCTCCTTACTTTTTTGCTGATCCGAAAAATTGTCCAATCTATGACTCAAAAACTGTAGTGCGATCTGAACCGTGAGATTTGTGATCCGTTACACCACTAGTTTTTATGTTGGTAAATTTGCTAAAGTCATTGGACAAACATGCCATTTGACATTAAAAGTGGCCATATGATGCTATTTTAAAAGGTTTGTTTATTGGGTGTATTAAAATAGGTAGGAAATGCGTAAAATTTTCTGCACAAAAAAATTAGCTGCCAAAAATATCATTTTTAGTTTTTGTCTGAAAGAGAAAAACAGCTGAAAATATGAGCCAAAAAAAGTTATCTGAAGGGACTTTCACACTGGACACGAGAAACACTGCACTATGAAACCCAATAATTTCAATGTCAATGGCAATCGATGTGGTCAAAATTCAAAATATATAAATATTCCACTCTGGGGAGCATGAAAACACACATACTTGTTCCTGTTGCTTGCAATAGCGCTACTGTGCTGTCATGACAATGCTCTTAAAATATTACCCTCAGGACTAATTCACTGTCAATTACATTTTATTGTCAATAAAATGTAGATATTTTTTATTGTCTAGAGCTTTTATAAAATGATGCAGAATTTAAGTTATTGAGTTAAATGTACAAAGTCTAACAAAGTTTATAATACAATATTAAATCGTTACTATGAAGCTTTTTCGACCCAGAATTTTCATTTCAGAGAATCGCTGATAATAGCATAACATTTTTATTGCACTACGTCTACTTCAAGCCTGTCTAAATTGCTCTGATTGAGTTTCTACAATACCTTTAATATACAAACAGAAAATATTGGAAATATGCACACAGAAAATGTGAACAAAATTACCTTTGGAATCAAAAGACTTGGATCAAAATTGTGTTTAACGTGACCTCTTTAGCATCAAACATCCGGGAGTCTTTTCTGAAATTCTGTGCTATTCAATATCAGGCATCTTTTAAAATTTTCAAGAGTTCTTCCTTAGATTTGGCATGTTTTATCTTTCTTTTTCTCCCAAGGTGAATCTCAGACTGCCTATATTATTGCCTATACATACTGTATATAATATTCAGGTCTGGACTCTGTGGAGGCCATTTCATGCCAGTCTTTGTTTCATCAGCTTTGTTTCTCCAAATACGATTTCATTACATTAGCAGTGTGCTTGGGATCATTATCATGCTGAAAAATAACACTATTACAAATTGGGTGCTTTCTAGTAGGAATTACATGACAAATTAAAACCTGTCTGTACTTTTCAGCATTCACATTCCCATCAAATCAGGCAATATTGACAACAACTCTGGATCAAACCTAGACAGAATCTCCAGCATTTTGCATTAATTCTTCCATCTTTCTCTAACTCTTTCTTTCATATGTCTTAAACAATTAGACACAAATCCAACTGGAACCTGTATTTTCTGGCTGTATTTTAATAAAGAGATTGAGAAGTAATACATAACGTCATTATACTCTCACTAAAACAACAGATGTAACAAATGATGTCAAACAACAGAGGACCTAAGACTTTTGCACAGTAATGCATTTAGGGAGGTCTGGATCGGCGTTCTTTGTTTGACAGAATAAATCAATTCTGACAGAGACGATGAACTTTGGTACTTTAAGATCTTAAACAAGTGATACAGTATATTATACATATTTGAGATTATACTTTACAGATCTTATACGTGCACATACATTACACACTAAAGAAAACATTACGAAGCATCACAGGGCCTGTTAAAATGTAGCTTTAAAAACTTTAACAAGAGCTGCTGTTATAATTCTTTGTGAAATATCTACATTAGATTTTAAATCCAAATAAAATGTGGACTGTGGATGAAATATATTTGGATATTTTCACGAGAAGATTATATGCATGCAAATGTTTTCAGTTGCACTTTATTTTACAGTATACTATCAGTCAACTTACCCAAGAAATGACTGGTTTATATCAGGTAATACGGATAATAATAATAATTATATAAGGTAAGAATAACAATAATAATGTAGGTTTTACTGCATTAATGTAACTACAATGATAATTACATGGGATGTACCCACAAAAACAGGACTGTAAAATAAAGTGTTACCACGTTTTTCATTCAGGTTATAAAGATCAAATTACAGCTCTACTTACATGTTTGGAAAGATCAGGACTTTTAGAGTCAACATCGTATCTGGATTAAATACATAAAAAAAAACATCGTTAAAAAACATCACACAAACTGAGCAGCTAATTAAAAGATAATAAAAGGAGTCATAAATGCAAATGACTGCTTTAACGCTTAGAGAAATCCTCAAATACACATGAAAACACATCATACACTCTATGTGCTTTGTGTTATTATTAAAGGAACTCTCCATTTATTTATTTATTTATTTATTTTTTAAATAAGCTCATTTTAGAGCTTTAATCTATTTAGTCAATTTCCAGGTCAGCACTTATAGCTTAGCTTAGCAAAAATCCTTGAATCAGATTAGAGCATTAGCATCTCACGTAAAATAAAAAGCAAAAAATAGTTTCAATAGAGTTTAAAAGAGTTTCCCTTCAGCTATATCATGTAATAGGCACTTGAAAATAGTCCCCTGCTACGTACTGTAACATCGCTACGGAATATAATTGCACCTGCTTCAGCCATGGTACAGCAGCAAAGTTTCTTGATTATTATGCCGAAATGAGAGTATAGTTCCTAGCCATACTGACCTAGAAAATAGCAAATTTTCACTTCCCTTCAGACTTAGTACACAACATAATGACAAAAGAGTCTAGCTGCACAATTCTGAGTTTATGTCTCTTAGTTTTAACACTTTCCAATATTTACTCTCCCTCCACGTTTCAAACCTGTTTGAGTTTTTTTCTTCATCTGTTGAACAAAAAAAAGAAGAGATTTTGAAAAATGTTGAAAGCCATATCTCTTTATTTCCTACTATGGATGTCAGTGGCTTCCATTTCCCAAAATTCTTCAAAATAGAAAAATTAAATAAATTTAACAGAAAAGAAACTCATGAAGGTTTGGACTTGAGGGAGAGTAAATAATGAGTACATTTGCATTTTTAATGTGAACTATCCCTTTACATTTTTTCAGTGAACAATCAACGCCAATAAAGAACCTATTACTATGTTAATGTATAGTTCCTACTCATATTGACCTAGAAAATAGCAACTTCTGGCTTCCCATCAGATGTACGCAATGGAACTACAGAAAAGTCAAGATGCAAAATTTCTAAATTATATCTCTCAGTTAACACTTTTCTATGATTTCCGATAAGAACCTTTTTTAAAAGGAAAGGTTTTGTGGATGTTAAAGGGATAGTTCACACACAAAAATTTTAATTCTGTCATATTTACTCTACATGTTTCAAACCTGCTAGATTTTTTTCTTCTGTTGAACAAAAAAAAAAAAGATATTTTGAAAAATGTTGGAAACCATATCTTTTTTTCCTAATATGGATTTCAGTGGCTTCCAGTTTCCATCATTCTTCAAAATATCTTCTTTTGTATTTAACAGAAAAAGAAACTGTTAAAGGTTTGAAATGACCTGAGGGTGAGTAAATATTGAGTAAGGTTTTATTTTTGGGGGGAACTATCTCTTTAAAGGTTCCCTAGTAAGCCATCAATGCCAATCAAGAACTTATTTTTGTGTTAATGTATAGGTCCTACTCATATTGACCTAGAAAATAGCAACTTCTCACTTCCCATCAGCTTTAGTACACAATGTAACTATAAAAGAGTTAAGATGCAAAATTCTGACTTTAAATCTCTCAGTCTTGACTTCGATAAGAACCTTTCATAAAATTGAAAGGTTTTGA
The DNA here is from genome assembly GCA_903798205.1 of Danio tinwini. NCBI lineage: Eukaryota > Metazoa > Chordata > Actinopteri > Cypriniformes > Danionidae > Danio > Danio tinwini. The sequence continues at coordinate 3,547,243 of CAIGQZ010031698.1, read as the reverse complement.
GGATATTAAAGGATAGTTCAC
>CAIGQZ010031698.1:3518601-3529755 GCA_903798205.1 Danio tinwini | reverse complement strand
TATGGGGAAACAAGAATAGATTGACTTTCAAGTGCTTTAGAGCTGTGGCAGAGACTGAAAGAGCTGTATTGAGTGTGCTGTTGGTCTTTCAGGAACGTGGTTGAGAAACACTGCTTTAAAGCTTCCTTTTCATGCTCGTTCTGCAGACTTTTTCCTTGTTTAAATAACAACATTAAGCACTAAAGGTAAATCATAAAAAGGCATAATAGGACCCTTTTTTAAAACGGAGGAAATTTTCATTTGCAATCACTCCTTAAAGGGGCAGTTCACCCAAAAATCTAAATTGTGTACATTTACTCACCTCTTATTAGTTTCAAACCTTTATTAGTTTCTTTATTCTGCTAAAAACGCACAAACACACAAGATATTTAGAAAAATGTTGGAAACCTGTAACCACTGACTTCTATAGTTTTTATTTTTCCTATGAACGTTGATGGTTACAGGTTTTCGGCTTTCTTCAAATTATCGCCTTTAGTGCTCAGCATTAGAAATAACTGAACCCCGAAATCAAAACTGCTATCATTTACTCACCCTATCCTCGTTTTAAACCTTCTTTAAAACGTTCTTTCTTCTGCTAAACACAAAAGAAACAATATTTCGAAGAAACATGAAAACCCGTAACCACTGATATCCATAGTATTTATTTTTCGTATTGAGGTCGATGGTTACAGGTTTTCAGCTTTTTTCTAAATATTTTGTATTCAACAGATGAAAGAAACTTATAAAGGTTTGAAACTGCTTGAAGGAGAGTAAATTGTGAGTACATTTTTATTTTCAGGTGAACTGTCCCTTTAAAAAACATCAGCCAAAAGATCTGTCACGGTAAAAAAAATCCATAAATTAGCAGTTTTAATAATAATAATAATAATAATAATAATAATAATAATAATTCCTTAAATTTATATAGCGCTTTTCTAGACACTCACTCAAAGAGCTTTACACATTGGGGGAATCTCCTCATCCACCACCAGTGTGCAGCATCCACCTGGATGACACAACGGCAGCCGTATTGCACCAGACAGCACACCACACACCAGCTGATTGGTGGAGAGGAGACAGAGTGATGAAGCCAATTATGATATAGGGATCGTTAAACCCCTACTCTTTTTCGAAGGACATCCTGGGATTTTTAATGATCATAGTGAGTCAGAATCTCTGTTTAACGTCTCATCCGAAAGACCCCATCCATATACTGGGGCATTAAGACCCACACAGATTGCAGACGATCAGCGCCCTCTGCTGGTCTCACTAATGCCACTTACATTTTCCATTTGTTGTGATTCATGTTGTATTTTTCCCATTTATTGATGCTTTTAAATGGTATTATGGGACACTGATCCTTCTTCCAACTTGAAAAGTTCAAAAAAGTGACTTATTAACATTTTTATAGTATAATACAATTTATTACAGTACAAAAACCTGGTTTTAAGCTGGCAGTACATTTCTCTGCTATTTTACACACTTATTCATTATATTATTTCTTATTTATTCATTCATTCATTTTCTTTCGGCTTAGTCCAGCCCAGGGGCTGCCACAGTGGAATGAACCGCCAACTTATCCAGCATATGTTTTACGCAGCGGATGCCTTTCCAGCTGCAACCCAACACTGGGAAACACCCATACATTCTTGCAGTCACACACATACACTGCAGCCAATTTAGCTTATCCAATTCACCTACAGCGCATGTGTTTGGACTGTGAAACCAGAGCACCGGGAGAAACCCACACAAACACGAGGAGAACATGCAAACTCCACACAGAAATGCCAACTGGCCCAGCCAGGGCTCGAACCTGCAACCTTCTTGCTGTAAGGCGATCATGCTACCTACTGTGATGCTATTATCTCTTCTACCAGGGGTCACCAAACTTGTTCCTGGAGTGCCGGTGTCCTGCAGATTTGAGCTCCAACTCTAATCAAACACACCTGAACAAGCTAATCAAGGTCTTACTAGGTATACTTGAAACATCCTGGCAGGTGTGTTGAGGCAAGTTGGAGCTAAACCCTGCATGGACACTGGCCCTACAGGACCAACATTGGTGACTCCTGTCTTCATTCATTCATTCATTCATTCATTTTCTTTTCAGCTTAGTCCCCATTAATCTGGGGTCGCCACAGCGGAATGAACCGCCAACTTATCCAGCATATGTTTTACACAGCGGATGCCCTTCCAGCTGCAACCCATCACAGGAAAACACCCATACACACTCATTCACACACATATGGACAATTTAGCCCACTCAATTCACCTACACTGAATGTCTTTGGACTTGTGGGGGAAATGGAGCACACGGAGGAAACCCAAGCAAACACGGAAAGAACATGCCAACTCCACACAGAAATGCCAACTGACTAAGCCGAGGCTCAAAACAGCTACCTACTGCGCCACCCCTGCGCTCGTGACCCCTGTCGTATACATTGTATTATTTCAAACTACTAAAATGTCAATAAAAGTCAGAGATCAACATCGCATAATGCACTTCACAACCGTAAATAAACGGTAAACACTTGTGAAGATATTTTTTGACAGTGGAGTTCTTTTAGGGTCTCTCTCTTCAAAGAGTCTCAGTAAAACTTGCTGCATCTGCGTTGAGGTTTCATTCAGCTTAGCTGGAGACATGCAGAGCGTTGCGCATGAGAAGAACTCATCAAAAACACGCAGATGTTTGATGAGAAGCAAAAGACAAGAGCGTACAGAGAATAAAAGGAGTGCGGGGGGTTTGCTAATTAATGCAGAACGAGCATCAAATCAAAGCTGAGTTTCATCTTCCATTGGTTGTACTCACGTGGATCAGATTTGGAGAACGTGTCTCTGTCTAAGAGATTCCTGGGGAGACAGTAAAAAAAAAGGAGATCAGTATAATTCTGACAGCGCGATTAAACGCTATCAGTGACACACTGACATTTGAAGTGTTATTGAAGATGCTTTTTGACAATTTCATTAAAATGGCTTATTGGAATTCCACAAAAGCAGATATGGTTGGGGATGAAGGTTCAAGAATGGCATGCAGAAGTTTTGACTGTATACTGCGGCGATGTACAGAGGAGATATTCACATTTAAACCCAAACATCAGGAACATCACGTCTGTCATTTTCATGACCGCAACAATAACAAATAATGTGCAAATTTACAATCGCTCTTATTTTCTTTTCAAATGACATCGTCACCTTGGAATTGTAAGGTTCTATCTGCGTTCTAAATGATTTTGAGATGTTGAACTTCAAAGTTTTTGCATTCCATATAACAAACAATATGTGTGTGTAACAGATCTCTTTCATACAATACAGCTTTTTAAAATAGTTTACACACATTTTCTAAAAGCATGTCTCATATTGTCAGAATTCTACACACAAATCATAAAACACACACACACATTGTGCAAAACCCTTTAATTCTTCTGCAAAATCAAACTTTACATCCAAAACAATGTGATTTCTTCACAAAATGGTGTTTTGTTTTCAAATGACACACACAAACCTTCACATGAAGACATTTATAAGAAGCTGTTGATCACTGATGTGCTTAAATGTAAAACACTATGACCACTTCTTCTCCATTCATCTTAATGACTGACTGTAAGCCTTTATTGTTCAGTGTTACACTTACTGCAGACAGTACATATGCCTACAGAAGTGCACTGTTAAATATCTGAAGGACAACTGTTGTACCCTAAATGTGTGCACAGCCTTCATAAAAAATATGAAAATAATCCCCAAACATTAAGATAAAACAAAAAAACTGGGTCATTTTTGTGTCATAAGTCAACAGGTCAATGCTCAACTTAAAAAAAAAAAAAAAAAAAAAAAAATCACTAAAAAAAATCTTCAGTGGCCTGAGGGTGAGTAAATGATCTGTAAATGTTCATTTTTGGGTGAACTATCCCTTTAACACACATCGATCCTTATAACTATTCCAAGCATTGTGTAGTGAATTGTTGTAAAGTAAAAGGTTTTCTATTTTTAGAGGCATACGCTGCACTCCAGATATGAGGACACTTGATCATCTGCTGTAAACTCTGAACACAGATATTGATTTCAGCGCTGAAGCTTCAGGTCTGCTGATATGAGCTGTGAGCGTCACTCCCAGCGGCACCACTGTCATCACATCTTAACGTCTAAATCAGAGATGGCATTTCTATTATGAGCGTCTCACACACACACACACACACATATATATACGCACATACATTGTATTGGTGGTTCACAAGGACTCCGGTATAATGCATTTTATACACTAAGCTATTATTTATAGTTTTACAGCATGATTTTTAGGTGGCATGGTGGCTCAGTGGTTAGCACTGTCACCTCACAGCAAGAAGGTTGATAGTTGGAGTCCCGGCTGGGTCAGTTGACATTTCTGAGTGGAGTTTGCATGTTCTCCCCGAGTTGGCGTGAGTTTCCTTCAAGTGTGAACTGATAAATGACTAAATATATTTAAGATAACTCTTCAGAATGCACGTACAGTATATGCAAAGCTAAATCAAAGAAGCGTTCATAAACAAATCAGCCTTTAAAGTACTGAGAGTCCGGCAGTGTGATTTTGTGTGCTCATGTCAGTTCTTGTATTCATGCCAGCATGATACAGTAATTACCATCCACAGTGGGCATAAACACGCTTGATTAAAGTGGATGAGGAGATTATGAGCAGACCTGAAGATGAGGTGAAGCAAAAACACGCAGAGACAAGCAACAATCACAGATGCCTTTCTTTGAGATACTAAAGCACACGTTTCCCTCATCTGTTCAGCCCCCCTGTCCATTTTGTGTGTATGTGTACTGATTTTGGTGGTTTACAAGGTTATAATCAGGGCTTGGCATTAACAGACAGCTGCTAGCAGTAGCCACTTTGGCTAGTTGAAAATTATTTTTGAAGTTGTATTTTTCTTTATAGCAGGGTTGGACAATAAGGACGGCCCAATATTCATGCAAATGTGTTTTTAGAATCAAGTAGCAGCTCGACTGACAAAACTAATTGTGTTCACGCGAGCAAAAGAAAGCAGGTGAGCACTGAATGAGAAGATGATCACTCGCACACGAGTGATGTGATGAGCGCGACTGTTTAAAAGTGCTCGCACTCTTGTTTACTTGTGCAAAGCAACTGTGTCTAGAGAAAGCACAACTCAGGGCTCAAATTTAACCTTTTTTCTTGGTAGCACCGGTAGCACTTCAAAAATGTAGGCGCACCAGACAAAATTTTGTTGCACCCACCAAAAATTATGAGCATACTTACTATACAATTTATATTAACATATTCTATTATATATTAACACTCTAATCACATCTAACAAATAAACAAAAATCTGTATGCGCTCACCGGCCCTGCACGCACTGCTTGACATAAATGATATTAACTAAATTACCAATAATAACTGTGCTGTTCTCACTGGTGGTGACTGATTTTTACTACTTAGATTGCACAGATGATTTGACATATAACTTATTATTTGCATACGTCATCTTAATAGCAATAACAGTGTTTTCATGAGCTACAATATTAGTTTTATCTTGGTGAATGCATGCTCTTTAGCGATGGTAAATGCTGTGTCAGTCGCACGACTGACAGCATCGTGACGATTAAATGAAGGATTAAATAATGTTAAAAGATTGCATGCTTAATGTGTAGATTCAGTTGCAAACACTGTAACCTGAAAACTCCATCCCACCGGCTTTACGGTGAATGCTTTAGTCATTTTCATAGTGGATTTTAAACACTGGAAGTCTTTTATCCACTCTTGGAAAAGTGTTGTAAATGCTGGATTGACTTTCATTACATGATCACTAATCAGATGTGCCATTATTTGTAACTTTACGTGGTTTCTAAAACTAACTCTGTCAGTGTTGTTTTCATTCTCTCGTATCCAGACCTCTCTGTCATCGAAACTGAGTGAATGACAGCTGATTTTAACCAATTCATTCGCTTTCTTATCTAGAGCAGTGGGCCAATAAGAAGAGCTTGAAGGCAGGGCAGGCATAGCGAGCTTTGTGTACTGAGGCAAGTTGACATGTCAACTGTTTTAGACCATTCCTGAGCGCTAGGTTTGGTGTTTTTAGGTGCAAAGATGCTTAATGCGTGAATGCCTCCTAATTTTGCGCATACAGTGAACATTTTGCTGTGAAAACTGGTTGCACGACATCAAAATATATTTGGGAGCATTTGCGAGTGCATAAAATTGAGGTTGCATAGATAAAATTTTGGGTGCATATGAGACCAAAACGGTCGCAATTTCGAGCCCTGCAACTGGTGCTATGGGTTCTCTTTGAAATAGACTGGACATAAAGCGATAATCGTGCACCCATAGTCCTGCTGCTTTCAAGAGCTCAAGATTTAAAAAAATATATATCCTTTTTAAGCAGCAGCGGTCACTGCTTTCATTTGAATTATTCTTTGAACAGATTATTAACAGGCCTAACAATAACCGTGTGCGTGATCATCCTTTTATGATCTCACACACAGTAGATTGTTTTTTTATCCTGCTTTCTTTTGCTTACAGTTAATTATTATGTTTTTTACAATAACATTGCTTTAATATGAGATTAACTCCCCATTTATGTGTAGTTAACTGGTGACATGGGACCTTTAGCCAGGACAGATAAAATTTGTAAAATCCTTAATTTTGAGCCCTGAAAAGTCATGTGAAATAAAAACTAATTGCAATATAACACATCCCATTTGCTCATGCACATTCAGCAAGCTCATACACAACACACATAAAAAGTGAAATGAATGAGGAGGTAAGTGAACATAACACAAAATCTAAATTAAGTCATTTTAGCATGTAAAAAATTTGCAAAAATTTATGCATACAAAATGTATTTTCCCAACAATAAATTTGTGGCTAGTGAAAAAGGGGAGTGGCTAGTAATTTTGGACTTACTTTCTGCTGAATCTCAATTTCACAATCTGAATTTCTGGTTTTGAATTAATTTTACAATATTGAATTTGATGTTCTGAATTTCTTCACCTTGAAAACTTGAAACTGTATTTTTACAAGCTGGATATCTGCAGTCTGTGAATTCAGAACACAAACAATCTGAAGTTTGGAAATGCGTCTATAAAAATTCAGCCTTGAAAAAGTAATTTGTCTTAAATTTTAGATGTTCAATATTCAAGTTATAAAATTCAAATTCAAATTAAGAAATTCAAATTAAAAATTATTTAACGGCATTTAAAAATTCAGATTTATTAAATTATAATTGTCAATAATTCAAATGAACACAAATCAAATTCAGATTGTTTTTGGCATATTTTAGCTCCATAGTTTACAAGGACCTTTAACATTCAAAGGTTTCCTGTGAGGACTGGGTTTAGGGGTAGGGCTATGTATTAAGTGTTTTTTTTACTGTGTATATGCATTACGCCTATGGAGAGTCCTTGCAAACAACCAATACCCACACGCATGGGTGTGTGCGTGCGTGTGTGTGTGTGTGTGTGTACTGGTTATAGTGGTGTACAAGGACAGAAATTTGCATAATAGCATTGGTATGACCTAGTCAACCCAGGCTCATTATTGATATGTACCCCTTTATACATTGCTGTAGAGTGCCAAATAAGTCCCAGGAGATACTTTATTTTGCAGTTTGTTTTCACAAATCCACAAGAGGCCGATGTGTACACTTTTTTAGATCTCAAATTTCTCCTGCGAGTGCCATTCACGCCTGCTGTTCTAGTGTGAATCCACCAGAGGTTAAAGTTAATGTGAGGTCCACATTTGTACTTTTTAGGAACCTTTATGTACCTTTAAAGTTTCAAGACACCCTCAAGTACTTTTTTTGAGATTTTAACAGATGTCTGTGTGTTGAGCATCATTTAGGACAATGTTAGCACCTGTCAGCTTTAATTGGATAATTTTGAGCTTTTGTCAGCTAATTTCATTTTCCGGGTTTAAAATAAATTTTGGTGACGTACAGTATCGCGAATCTGCTAGTGGAGTGATGATGCGTTGGTTTCTCATTATTTATCAAAACGAGTTTTCTTATTCTATGAGAAGACCCTGCTTCTTATTTATCCATGAGAGCACATGCTTTTCGAAGACAAGGCAGACCTGCCAAGCTGAGAGACCCAATGACTGATTGAGACCGCATCCGCGCACGACACGCAGTATTTAGCCCTTCATGAAGGGTCGTATGAGTTTGTTTCTATGATCCACAGGGTTTGTTGCATGTTTTTCACTGTGATGCTGTCAGGGCTGATACAGCAAAGCTGTTGGTTTGCAGCAAGCATTTTTGTCAGGGGAGCTGTATGAGAATTGAAGAATGGCGGACTTTGTCTTGTATCAGTTGAGTTTGTTACCATTCAGACACATCGCCTATATCCATGCTGCTGTGTTCGTCTATGTTTAAAATCCTCCAGATCACCGGAAGGGCTAATGGTTGGAATACATAGGGAAAGAAACCTACTGCACTGCTATCCACTGTGTCTGCATTCAGACCTGGGGATTCAGGAGAAGAGTAGTCCTCCTCATTTACAGTGTTTATTTAAACACAACTATCTTTATAATAATATAACAAATTGTGGTTATGTGTATATAAAATTACGAATAACATCTGTAGCAGGGCATTGAATTACCTACTGTTTATTTCTTTGCTATTTAACTTTGTAAACTTTAAAATCATGCTGCATCTCAGGGTTTGTGTCAGATTTTGTAAGCCAACTGACAGTTGTTCACTCCCCTCTTTCTCCCCTGCTCTACCAGCCACGTCCACTCCTCCCTATCCTCGCAAAGCTCCATGCCCATCTCAAAGCATTTCTTGAAAAGATTCTAGGTAGACTTGAACTGAAAGAGTGGGGTTTCCTAGCTCTTTAAGGACCTGTTAGAAACAAAAATAAAACACCAAAATGGTACCATCCCAGTGATAGATGTTGTATCTTTTGTTGAAAGTGTACTATGATGAGTACACAAGTATAACACTTTAAACATGACACCATGGTACAATGTTTACCCTAGATGAGTTGATTCATGTGTGCAAGCTCAAAATCAAGCATGACACAGCATTTGATTTAAACCCAAATGGATCTCACACAGAGCTAATCTCACCTGAAGCTTTAACACCGTTCTCCTGCAATATCCTTCAGCAAATGCCAGACATCTCCAACATGGAAATGAATCTGCCCTGCTCCCTCATTATTGGTTGCTCAGAGGCCAAAATGTCAGTGTCGTTATTACTTTCCTCGCATGCAGAATAAATGCAGATGACAGATGAGGTTTAGCCAGATATTTAGAGATCTGTGTGACTCGATCTATTCTCAGCTCATCATCATCATCATCCATAACACTCATCTCTGTTTATGCTCTGTATATTTAACATGAAAATGTGAAGCGCTAACGGCGCTCCCATTAACAGCCATACATATACTGTATGAAGCGATCTGCCGCTAGAAGTCTTTTATTTTGTTGACGATTGTAGATGAGCGACAGCAACCGCTGGCAATGTTGAGAGGGTTTCAATTTATGCAAATGAGCACCTGACTATAACAAAAGTCCCTTTAAGGCAAGTCATTACACTAGGCGGCCACCTTTGAAATGCCTCTCGGGCATTCTGTTTGCACAGTACTGCTTATAAATTGGACCTAAATGTTTTAGACATAGTTTTGTGTAAAATGAAATATTATGAAATCTGAAAGTGTTCACGATCACTGATAAAATACCATGATAAATGAGTCTATGAAAGCTGCTTGGTGAAAAAACTAAATTAACAAAATAAATGAAAGTGCAAATCTTGCATTCATTATTTGGTATTCAACCTTTATCTGAATGCTTTATTATATTCCGTTTCTGCTTCAACCAAGAGTTTTCATTTCAGCGCATGACTAATGTCTGATTTGAACAGGTCATCTGTGCCTCACAAAAGAGGATCTCAGAGTCAGGAACAAGAGGTTTGTTTATCTTTAATGCAATCCCAGATCTTGCCAGAGGATCATTTGGTTGTTTGGAGCATTAGAAGGCAGAAATGTAATAGGGGAAAAAAGCCTTAATAATAAAAAAAAAAGTCCACTCTAAACCATAAGTAAATTGTTTCATAATGCTTTCTCTCTGAATGAAGGATGCTTTGAAAACAGTTACAGTTGAAGGTAAAATATTAAGCCCTCCTGTGAAATCTCAAATATTGTTAAGTGATATTTGAAAATGTTCACAGTATATCCTATTAGGTTATTTCTTTTAGTTTGGCTTGAACAAAAAATAAATATTTTAAAACTATTTTCAAAAACTGCTTTGGTCAATATTATTACATCCTTTGAGTATTTTATTTTGGGGTACAGAACAAAGCACTGTTGTGCAACGAATTGCCTAATTAACCTAGCTTAACTTAATTAGCCTAGTTAAGCCTTTAAATTGCACTTTAAGCTGAAAACTAGTATCTCACAAAAAAAGCGAATTTGTTTTTAGACCAGTGGTTCTCAAAGTGGGGGTCGGGACCCCTCGAGGGGTCGCAAGACAATAAAGGAGGTGTCGCCTGGTGATTTCCAAAAATCTATTTATTTTTATTAAACCATATGAATTACCATATTTTATCCATAACCTACTGGAGAGAAAAAAATTGTTGTTTATAGTTACTATATAGTTACTATAGTAGCTTATAGTTACTAGTTCTATTGGATTGCGACCTCTGGGGTAATTACACCATATTAAAGACACAACAATAGCGTCAGATGCAGCAGATTGATTTTATAACACCAGGTTAAACTTTCTGGCAAATTTACAGCACTGGCATACATAAAAAAAAAAATAAACGAAGAATAGACTTGGGTCTATTGGTGTGTGTGTGCCATTGCATGCTAGGTTTCTGTATTTATAACCACCTCAGAGGATATTGGGGTCACGAGTCACTAGCATTGTCATTTCGGGGGTCGCTGGCTGAAAAGTTTGGGAACCCCTGCTATAGACGATCAAAAAAACAATATTGTTAAAGAGGGCTAGTAAAATTAACCCTAAAGTACTTTTTAAAAAATTAATAACTGCTTTTATTCTAGCTGAAATGAAACAAATAAGACTTTCTCCAGAGGAAAAAAATATTATAAGAAATACTGTGAGAAAAAAAATCCTTGCTCTGTTAAACATCATGTGGGAAAAATTTGAAAAAGAAAGCAAAATTCACAGGAGGGTGAATAATTCAATCATATATATATATATATATATATATATATATATATATATA
>CAIGQZ010031698.1:3476651-3509375 GCA_903798205.1 Danio tinwini | reverse complement strand
GCACTGCTACTTGTGTGATATTGCTCATATATACAGTTGAAGTCAGAATTATTAACCCCCCTGAATTATTAGCCCCCTTGTTTATTTTTGTCCCCAATTTCTGTTTAACAAAGAGCAGATTTTTTCAACACATTTCTAATCATAATAGTTTTAATAACTCATCTCTAATAACTGATTTATTTTATCTTTACCATGATGACAGTAAAAATGGGTGACGCAGTGGCGCAGTAGGTAGTGCTGTCGCCTCACAGCAAGAACGCCGCTGGGTCGCACCTCGGCTGGGCTGGGTCAGTTGACGTTTCTGTGTGGAGTTTGCATGTTCTCCCTGCGTTCATGTGGGTTTCCTCCGGGTGCTCTGGTTTCCCCCACAGTCCAAAGACATGTGGTACATGTACAGGTGAATTGAGTGGCCTAAATTGTCCGTAGTGTATGAGTGTGAATGAGTGTGTGGATGTTTCCCAGAGATGGGAAGGGCATCCGCTGCGTAAAATCGTGCTGGATAAGTTGGCAGTTCATTCCGCTGTGGCGACCCCAGATTAATAAAGGGACTAAGCCGACAAGAAAATGAATGAATGAATGAATGAATGAATGATGACAGTAAATAATATTTGACTAGATATTATCAAGACACTTCTATACAGCTTAAAGTGACATTTAAAGGCTTAACTATAGGTTAATTAGGTTAACTAGGCAGGTTAGGGTAATTAGGCAAGTTATTGTATAACGATGGTTTGTTCTGTAGACTATCTGAAAAAAATAGCTTAAAGGGGCTAATAATATTGACCTTAAAATGTTAAAAAAAAAAAGTAAAACTGTCCACACAACTATTTTGCATAATAGCTCCCCTTTAACTGAGCTGCCATCCACAGACATGAGGCAGAAAACGACCCAGATAACTGACTTTTACACAGAAATCACATTTTTGCTGCCATCTTTGCACTTTTTTGGAAGCAGAGCACTAAAGAGACTGCTGTCGGGCATGTTGAAGTGATGTGGACCTGTGAGGGGCATTTAAAAGTGGCCGTCTGAGCTGTTCTGGAGCCTGAGAGCACTGCTGTGAGGTGGCAGTTTTGCTTTGCCACCAGAAAAGCGTCAGGAAGAGCAGAAAAGGAAGCGTCTGCAGACTTCTTCCCACAGGAGACAACACAGAGACTGCTTGGAGAACATCCAGCTCTATTTTCTGCAGCCTTCTGCTAGATTTTGCATATTTTATCTCATCGGTTCTCTCTCTCGTGCTCACTCTCTTACAGCTGAAGTCAGAATTATTAGCCCTCCTGTATATTTCCCCCAATTTCCCTAAAAGTTTGGTCCTCTGTAAATCAATGCCCTGAAGTCATAGTTATATACAGTATGTGTGCGTGTGTCAGATTTCGTCAAAACTTGTGGGGACCAAATGTCCCCGCAAGGATAACAATACCTGTCATTTTTGATATTAAGGGAAACATTGAAGGGAAGAGTCATCGATAACCAGAGGGAAAATCAAGGGTTAAAAATACTACAAAACATCCATCTTTATAAGTCTGACAAAAAGAAAAAGAAAAACATATGATGTTAAGTTTAGGATTTGTTGGGGTGTAGTGGGGAGAACATATTGTTATTAAAACAACAGACATCTATAGCAGGTCCCCATAAAGATGGCTGTACAAAGTGTGTGTATTTGTGTGTCAGATTTTGTCAAAATTTGTAGGCTAATGTCCCCGCAAGCATAGCAATACCTGCCATTTTTGACATTGAGGGCAATGTTGAAGGGATAACCAGAGAAAACAAAGAGTTGAAAATACTGAAAATACAGGTCGCCTCGAAGATAACTCCACACTACCTGACAAAAGTCTTGTCATTGATCCCAGTTGTAAGTGCAACAAATATTAACTTGACTTCCAGTTGATCATTTGGAAAAAAGTGGCAGAAGGCTGATTTTTCTAATGAATCATCTGTTGAACTGCATTAAAATCATCACAAATACTGCAGAACACCTACTGAAACCCTTATGGACCCAAGATTCTCACAGAAATCAGTCAAGTTTGGTGAAAAAAAAATCATGGTTTGGAGTTACATTCAGTATGGGGGCGTGCAATAGATCTGCAGAGTGTATGGCAACATCAACAGCCTGAGGTATCAAGACATTTGTGCTGCCCACAAACCACAGGAGAGGGCAAATTCTTCAGCAGGATAGCGCTCCTTCTCATACTTCAGCCTCCACATCAAAGTTCCTGAAAGCAGAGAAGGTCAAGGTGCTCCAAGATTGGCCAGCCCAGTCACCAGACATGAACATTACTGAGCATGTCTAAGGTAAGATAAAGCAGAAGGCATTGAAGATGAATCCAAAGAATAATCCAACTATACACTCTCCTACTCACACACACATACCTATGGCCAATTTAGTTCATTCAATTCCTCTATAACGCCTGTGTTTGGACTGTAAGGGAAACCGGAGCACCCGGAGGATACCCAACACGGCGAGAACAAGCAAACTCCACACAGAAATGCCAACTGACCTGGCCAGGACTCAAACCAGCAACCTTCTTGCTGTGAGGCGACAGTGCTAACCACTGAACTACCGTGTCCTCCAAGCCACATGATCTCCATGTAATTCTTCATACAGTTCAAAGATGATTCCCTTTTGTCTGTTGAAGAATGAACCTCTGGTCTACCAAATCAACAAACAAAAGACTTGCAGAAAAACAAAGGAGCTCGGAAATAAGGCTGCTGTCACCGTCCCGAACGGCGGCTCCTCAAACAGCAGATCTTTGAAGAGCCCATCTCCTCCAGCTGATGTAACGCAATTCACAATATCATCAATGATGTATCAGTGTGACAGCAGGATCTCTGCATAAAAGAGAGCTCCAGGGTGAGATAATGTGTGTGTGTGTGTGTGTGTGTGTGTGTGTGTGTGTGTGTGTGTGTGTGGTATAAATGGACATGAGGGGACCACCAAATACCATCATCATGATACTGTACTGACAAGATTGCTGGGCAATCCAGGATCAGGTTCACTGTTAGCAATTTTTAGTAGAATCTACAGTAACTTATTAGCAGCAGTACGCCAGTAACATACTGTAAATCATTTACAGCACCACTTATCTTGCTGTATACCGTACCTCAAAGTGTCAATTAAATAGTCCTATGGCTTAAAACAAACTTGACAAAGCTTCCGTACCAACATTCAGTCATTTATTCAATTTCCTTTGGCTTACTCCCTTATTGATTAGGAGTTGCCACCGCAGAATGAACCGCCAACTATTTCAGCATATGTTTTACGCAGTGGATGCCCTTCCAGCCGCAACCCAGTACTGGGAAACACCCATACACACATTTATACACACATTCATACACTATAACCAATTTAGCTTATTCAATTCACCTGTAGCGCATGTGTTTGGACTGTGGGGGAAACTGAAGCTCCCATCATTTTTTGCTTCACAAACATTTAAAGGACTCTAAATTCCACCTTGTTTTTTTTTTTATTGTATTGACGAGTGCTATTAGACCAGACTAGGTTAAAAATGTAACTTTGTTAACTTTAGTCCTATAGCCAGCAACAGCATATCCTAACAACAAACAGAAAGATGCATAATACAGCGCAGCGAAGCAGAAGCAAGAATATTAATCAGTCCATGTGTAATTATTGAGGGTGAGCTGGGTTATGAACCGCAAGTGTAAAAAAACAGCTGACAAAAAAAAAATGACCTCAAGGTGGAAGTATTCTCATGAGTGATTTTTAATTGACTTCATAATGCGAGTGGATCCTGGAGAGCCAAAATCTGATTAGCAAACCGAAAGAGCTTGCAAAATAGCATCACGAACACACTCCTCATGGTGTTTAACGTTCTTCAGAAGCCCATTAAGCTCGTAATATTTCAGTGTCATTTTTTGGGTGATTTCGTGCCATTACATGCACGTTAGACACCTAGTTATTCATGGCTTATTACATGACTCGCTCCCTCAGGGATCCTCACTGAGACAAAAAGAAGAATAAAGCTGCTTTTTTTTTTTTTAAAGAGGGTGTAAATAGAGGGAGGACAACATGGCCTCCCACAGATTGTCGGCATCACCAATTTTATCACACCTCCCTCTACATTCACACAGGACGCCATAAAATATAAAAAGGAAGGAAAGAAGGACGTGATGTCCAGAGACTGTTTGCTGTTAGTTGTTTATTCTAAAGCTAATCTGTCACACGTATACTAAGGTCAGTGTGGAGAAAATGTCCCTCTTAGATGTTAATAACACATTTCCTTTAGTAACAGCAGCAGTTATGAATTGCACGCAGAAGTAGGCACGCTGTCTGAAGGAAAATTAAGCCATTTTTATTACTTAGGAAAATAAATCTGAAGAATGTAGCTAGATGCCAAGGAAATATTTCTCACTTTCATTAAGTTTAATGACAGACTAATGAACTAAAACAATTTAGATATTAAAGAAAATAAAAACTATAAAAAAAATATAGCTGCAAGCAGCAATTATCGGGGCCAAGCAGCCCAGCAGCCACATCATAAACAAGCACGGCAACAAGCTAAAGAGCAACTGGAAAATTACAATTGTTAAATACAGAAATACAACTTTTTGGCAGCATGGTCTGAGCCAAATTTAATAGAAATTGGGCTACCGATCTATGGAGAGTTTAAAACAACAGATTTTCCAACTAATTCAAGATGGTGGACAGGAAGTCGTGTTAATTAGGGAATAAATTATATCAATATTCTTGATATGATCCTAGGAATTAACTCATGACAATAGACAAAACTATTCAAAAGTCATTTGATAAAC
The DNA here is from genome assembly GCA_903798205.1 of Danio tinwini. Taxonomy (NCBI): domain Eukaryota; kingdom Metazoa; phylum Chordata; class Actinopteri; order Cypriniformes; family Danionidae; genus Danio; species Danio tinwini. Next base: position 3,504,608 of record CAIGQZ010031698.1, on the reverse strand, counting down.
TTTGTATAAATTCTATTGATAACTGTTTGTCAATTTTACCCAGAAGGTGGCTCAAACTGATGTAGTTTGGTCAAAATCAGGTCTAGATCATACACATTAAGTTTGGTTTCAAAATGTCAAACCATTGCAGTGATTCAGCCTGTAATATCACCTGGCAGCAGTACATCAAGTTTGTGCATGTGCTAAATGACAACAGTTTTGTCTATAGACATGACTTCCATAACTTTTGGTCTACGTGGTCTGAAAATAATTTGAGTTAAATTTGGTGAAGATTAGACCAGAAATTAGATTAGAAAAAAATTAATAAATAAATAACAAAAAAATAAATAAAAAAAATAAGTTGAAAAAATGTAATAATAATAAAAAATGTATAAAAAAATAACAAAAAAATAAATAAATAAATAAATAAAGGGTGGCGCAGATGGTAGCACTCTAACCTCAAGCAAGCAGGTCACTGGTTCGAGTCCCAGCTGGGACAGTTGGCGTTTCTGTGTGGAGTTTGCATGTTCTCCCCGTGTTGGTGTGGTTTTCCTCCGGGTGCTCCGGTTTCCCCCACATGTCCAAACACATGCGCTTTAGGTGAATTGGGTAAGTTAAATTGTCCTTAGTGTATGTGTGTGAATGAGAGTGTATGGATGTTTCCCAGTGATGGGTAGCAGCCGGCAGGGCATCCGCTGTGTTAAACACATACTGGATAAGTTGGTGGTTCATTCCGATGTAACGACTCCAGATTAATAAAGGGACAAAGCTGAAAAGAAAATGAATGAATGAATCAACGCACGCACGACGCACGCAAGCACGCACGCACGCACTCACACACTATGGCCAATTTATTTTATTCAATTCACCTATAGCACATGTGTTTGGACTGTGGGGGAAACCAGTGCACCTGAAGGAAGGAGTCTAGGAGGAGTTAAAAAAGAATGGTTTGAACAAAATCAAAATGGCGGACAGGAAGTTTGGCAGATTATGACATAATTAGTGTCTGTGTTGTTGGCATGACCCAAGGAATAATTTGAGACCACAATTTCATCAAAATAAGCATATGCAGGCAAAAGATATTACCAAATTTGTAAGTTTCATTAATAATGGCTAATAAATGTCTTATAACTCTTGACTCATAGGTGGCGCTGTCACCAAATTATTATGGTGTGGTCAGTGTGAGCAGACAATGACAGACCTCAAATTTGGTGTCATTATCTTTATCTCTGCGATAGTTACAGCCTCAGATGTGGTTTGGCTTCATGCCATCACATTTGTTGATGCAGTTAACAAAAACCTATTGACACAAATTCAATAACCTTTTGTCAGCACAGTCTGAAGGTGATCCAAGCCAAGTTTGGTGCAGATCAGCCAAACGATGTAGGAGGAGTTCGAAAAAGTAGGTTTTTGACCTGAGGCTAGATGGCGGACAGGAAGTTCAGTTAATTAAGGCAAAATTGGTATGGATATTCTCAGGACAACCCAAAAAATGTCAATCAATCAATCAATCAATCAATCAATCAATCAATCAATCAATCAATCAATCGTTATTTACACTACAACCAAAGTTGACTAAAGTGCTTTACACAAGTAAATGCAAATTATACAAACAACAAAAATGCAATGCAAGCAGCTAACTTCAGACCATGGTTGTGATAAGACACACTAAGTTTGATATGTGGAGATAACACCTTAAGTCAATTTTTGCAAGCTCGACATTAAATTTGTTCACAAGTTAATCAAAAACGGTTCGTCTAATCACCTTGAGTTCCATAGCTTTTGGTCAGCATGGTCTGTAGATCATGTGATTCAATTTTGGTGAAAATCAGACAAACAGCGTAGGAGGAGTTTGCTCAAATATTTTTACAAAAAAATTGAATTTTTATGATGGAAAATGACATCATAGGGTGCGTTTGAATTGGCTTGAGCCAAGAAATCAGTAAAAAAAAGAATTTTGATTGTAGCCCATTTGGCTCAAAAGTTATAGCGATAAACATAAGTGAAACTTTGGACAAGTGGTGGATAAGTTGGCGGCAGTGGTGGAAAGAGTACTGAAAAATCATACTCAAGTAAAAGTACCGTTACTTGCCTAAAAACATAATGCAAGTAAAGTAAAAGTATCTGCTGTAAATATTACTCAAAGTATGAGTAAAAAGTAGCCCTTTTAAAAGTACTCAAGAGTAGTGAGTAGTGAGTATTATGCTGTCAAAAGCTGATATGTTTACATGTAATTTGTGCATGTGTGTGTAAACGTAACATTCTGTAGTGCATTTAGTTATCGCCCTGCAGGCACACAACATCATGAGACATTAATATTAGGTTAGATTTAGGTTATAATGTCAGGTGACCAAAATTAATTGTCAAGCCAGCAGCTAAGGACAACGTTATTTTGATGTCCAATAATGACGTCAAATAACGTTGATATTTGGTTGATTTTAGATTGTTAGAAAGTGACCAAAATCCAGCGTCGAGCCAACATCTTAAACCAACGTTATATTGACGTCAAATACAGACATTTGTTCATACGGCAACCAAAATCCAACATCTGATAGATGTCATAGGGGTAACGTTCACACAATGTCAAGCTGTAACATCATTAGACGTTGATATTTGGTTGGTTTTACGTTGGACATTGGATATTGATGTTGGCCTGACGTTGAGTTCTGACGTCAACCCGATTTTCATTTCAAAACAAATTGCAAAGTCACCATGACATTAGGGTTCAGCGTCAATCAGACGTCATGTTGCCATTTCGGTCATCATACAATAAACATCTGTCATCTTCTCATCAATGACATGCATCTAAACAGTCTCTGGGTCAATGTGTGTAAAGATTTTGAACATCTTCATGGACACTTTTAATACTTTTAAACAGTTTGCTGCAATTATAAAGTGCACACGTCTTGAGGGAGTTCATTATGATGCGATTTACCTTCTACGGTATGTGCAATTTGATTGGACAGGAATCTCAGGACCGATTTTTCTAATCCCCATAGACAAGAACAATAAAGTAGTGACTGCATGTTGAAGGAAAGTTGTGGAGTAAAAGTACAGATACTGCACTAAAAATGTACTCAAGGGAAAGTAAAAGTAGACTTTTTTTAAAACTACTCAGTAAATTACTATTCCTGAGAAAAACTTATTTTTTTTCAGAAAAATTACAGTAATTTGAGTATTTGAAATGAGTTACTTTATAAACTTTGTAATGAGTTTTAGCGACCACTGATGAATAATAAGGACTAAGCTGAATAGGGACTAAACCGAAGGAAAATGAATGAATGTATGTTGCATGTGGAAGAACACAAACACAAAAAAGAAACATGGTGAAGGCTGTCAAGATAGTCAGTGACCATGCAGATCACAGGCCGAAGGTGAACTTTATTCACAAGGCATTATAATCAGATGAAAATCAAAAACCACCAGGGTCAAATCACTGCATACACCCCATAAATAGAGGTCCATTTCTGAGGGTCACCGCTCATAACAGCTTCTCTTTCTGGCCCAAGCGCTGGACATTATCTCCAACCCTGAGACTAAAATAGTCCTCTAATGGAGCAAATGGAGCTCAGGCCTCTCTGTTCTCTAGACTCGGGCTGACAGTGCTGATTGGAGGCACTTTAAGGGCAGGAATGGGCACTTTTAGATGCTGTACAGTATCTAAAAATGTGTGCTGTCTTCTATGTGTGTGTGTTTGGTAAAACACCAGGGGAGCTGCACAGGGGATCTCAGTTGGAGAGGGAAAAAAGGGTTGCAGGAGGAAAAAGGCCTGTTTTATGTTGCATATCAGCTGCCGAATGCAGATGACACATGCTGTTAGCCTAGCGCCGCTAATTCACTGGAGATTCCCACACATGCACTGTTAGCCAAGGCTGTAGACACTGGGGCGGTGCAGATCAAGTGTTTAATTTTCTTTTATTTTAAAGAATTTATTATTTTATTTCTTAATTTTTAAGGACTTTAGATTTTTCAGATGTTTTTGAAGTCCCTTCTTCTTTGCAATTTGCATTTCATTGACCAAAATATTATTATTAAATTGAGAAATTATGCTTAGAACTTAAAAAAGCTATTTTTTTAATTCAATCCTCTGAATAAACTAAGTATGAACACTGCTATGCCCTATGCAGGCCTAGTTTGGGCATCTCTGGTCTACAGAATAAACCACTGTTTTACAATGATTTGCCTAATTAGTTAACCTAATTAACCAAGTTAAGCCTCTAAATGTCACTTTAAGCTGAATGCGAGTATCTTGTCAAATATTATGTACTGTCATCATGGCAAAGATAAAAGAAATCAGTGGGGCTAATAATTCAGGAGGACTAATAATTCTGACTTCAACTCTGAAGTTCTGTTCTGCTCAAGTGCACCGAGGTTTCGTCGAAACATTTATGGACACTTGAAAAAGATTAACAACACAACACTGCTCTCCCACACCGACTGCAGCCGTCACGAGGAATGTCAGATAGCTTTACAGCGCTTTAAGAGCTTGTTAGAGTCCAAACAGGAACGTGTTGTACCAGCGCTCTTTAAAAACACAGGGAATAATTTGACAAGCACTGCAAGACAGATCCTGCAACAGCTGGAAAACCAGTTGTTGGAACAAACAGAATTGATCAGCAGCAGAGAGAGGAAAACAAGACACCGTGAAGCTGAATTGAAACATCGACAACAATATGCTGAAGCTACAAACGCCAGAACTTAAAAGCACCAAAAGATGATAATGATAATGAACTAATGATAAAATAAAATAACATAGTAACTATGTTACTATCAATCTATTTTATGCATATTTTGAAATATCGCAATAAAAATATATGATTAGAAACACCAAGAATAAAAAAAAGTGTATAAACTATGATGGAAACACACTTGGACCAGGGGGGGCCAAGTCGGAGCACCCACTCTGGTCCCCGGGCTCTGCGCTGGTTGGGAAAATTCCAAATTGAACTAAAACAATCAATAACAATAGGCTTAAGATGTCGCCTACCCTACTGTTGTCTATTAGAAGGAATGCGTCAATAGAGTCGCCATTTTAGTACAGGGTAGCACTCCTTTGAAATGAATGCAGGACCAAGGTGAAGTGGAGGACTGTGGCCATCCAAAGCCAGAGAAATACACATACACACATATATCTATGACCGGGAGTATTCCCCGGTGGTCCGTATGCAAATATTTTTTTAAATTACAAAATATTATAATTTTACATCACTTTTCTACATTGATGGATGTGACCGCACGGGCATTCCTGACAAAGAGTGAGCGTTTGTGTGCATGGAAATGCATTACCTCCTTCCCTGTTTAATTTGATCTAATCCATGTCCTGAAACTCCCCCCCCCTCTCCTGCTTTCACTTCTCATTCTGATGGAGGAGCGATTCGTTTGTGAATGAATCTCCGTTATGAACGATTCGTTCACTTAGCTGACAATAATAAAAGTTTCTAGCACCGCATTTATTTGCTTATGTTTGCTTATTTTATTCAACAAAACTAGCATAAGCTTAGAATTTAGTGCAAGTTGGTGTTACTTTGCCTTATGGTCACTGCAGTAAGAGACTGTATTATCATCAATAACGTTACTTGTTAAGCACAAAAGTTCATAACATACAAAAACATAAAAAACTAATTCTTACCTATGAAATGTGATGACTTTGTGCTGTTTTCTTTGTTTGTTCGTTACTACACCCGTACACAACGCTAAAGTCCAGCATCTTCACATTGGCACACTGTCTTGACTAGTGCAGTTGAATGACGTTTGTCCTAGGAGCACTGTACCAATGTGGCGGCGCTATTGACGCATGCTCAGGGTCCCTATGTGATATCTAGTGTATATATCTATGAAGATTGGCAAGCAAAAATTTAGGACATTGCAACCTGCAGAACCAGAAAAGTAAAAAATGGAAACCCACTTACTGAATAAATTCAACCCAGGCTCATTATTGATACGTACCCCTATATACATTTCTGGAGATCGCCAAATACGTCCCAGGATCTACGTTTTTTTTTGTAGTTTTTGTTTTTGCGAAGGGGGCGATGCAGTGGCGCAGTAGGTAGTGCTGTCGCCTCACAGCAAGAAGGTCACTGGTTCGAGCCTCGGCTGGGTCAGTTGGCATTTCTGTGTGGAGTTTGCATGTTCTCCCTGTGTTCGCGTTGGTTTCCTCTGGGTGCTCCAGTTTCCCCCACAGTCCAAAGACATGCGGTACAGGTAAATTGGGTTGGCTAAATTGTCCGTAGTGTGTGTGTGTGTGAATGAGTGTGCATGGATAAGTTGGCGGTTCATTCCACTGTGGTGATCCCAGATTAATAAAGGGACTAAGCCGAAAAGAAAGAAAATGAATGAATGAATGAATGTTTTCGCGAATCCACAAGAGGCCGCTGTGTACACTTTTTGAAATCTCAAATTTCTCTTGCGAGTGCCATTCACACCTGCTGTTCTCATGTAAATCTACCAGAGGCCGCTGTCTACTGACTGACTGACTGATCCCCCCACCCACCACCTTCCCTAAACCCAACCGACAAGTGTTTACAAAAGCAATCCAGAAAACCCCTCACGGCTGCCTGATTCTCACCACGTTTTTAAATCTAATCATGTTCTCACCCTGTTATTTACTTGTTTATTAGATTTTTTTTCCTTTTGTTTTAGTTACACCTGCTTTCTGGAACCCCGTCATCATGGTCAACTCCTCTCTATGTCTCATGTCCCCCAACGTACCTGTCAAGCGGTAGTGCGAAAAGAAATAGAAGCCATCGGAGACGCCATACAGCCCTATGTGTGGACAATAATAATAATGGGTGTGGCTATTAATAATGGATGTGGCTGTTAATCGCCACACAAACAAAAACCAAGCAACCATTAACAAAATGTCACTGTGCACCAGGTTAACACATGATTATACTTTACTCTGATCCCTCATGCAGGGTCTTTCTTTTACCATAAATTGTCACAAAATGTTAACCCATTTGATGCAAAGATTTTATTTTCCACAAAACTTTCATCCTATCCAGCAAAAGCATCGGTTTCCTCACATCAAACAACTCTCCGAGAGGCTCGGCGGGTCGCCATGACAACTCTGAAACTGATGTTATCACAGGCCTGTCGGGTCAGCCAAAACCACGTCACTGCTTAAACTGAGAGCCAGAGTATGAAATCTGACTTGAGAGAGAAAGATTGAGAAAACACAACAGCAGAACACAGACTGCGAGTCCCCTGCTATTGATTGAGTCTTTCTCATCAGACAAATGAAACATCAAAAGGCTGAGAACAATAAAAAGTGAGCTCAGCCTGTCCGGAGAGGTGCCATCAGCCCAATTAATGCCCCCTGTTCATCAGCGCAGATCGAAGACCGATGTAAACAACGCCCGGCTGCATCAAAACACAATGCACTTTCAAAATCACAACACTTGCAGATGAACTCAATGAGCCTCACATACACACACCCACACAAACTCAAGTTCTCCCGTTTCATCTTGGATGCAAACCAGAGAGGAGCTCCTTATAGCAGCATCGGAGAATTAAAATGCAAATGATATGCATATGTGTTACATACCCTGACGAGAAATACAGCAGCATATGGCGACTCTGGCTTAGTGCAATCGCTTCGATGATCTCTTTATTAAAGTATAGACTAGAATTGATATCCAAGGCTATAGTGCATGACTAATTATGTGTCCCAAAAACAGGCGTTATATCGGGATGGTATCGCATAATGGATATCAGATACAACAACAACAAAACCCTATCAGTCTTTTAGGGCGAAGCGATTCCAAATTTTAAGCCAGACCTATCAGTAATTTAGGGCGAGGCTATCAGTCCTTTACGATGAGGTTATCAATCATTTAAGGTGGTGCTATGAGTCATTTTAAGCAGGGCTTTTAGTCATTTAGGGCAGGGCTATCAGTCATATAGGGTGGGGCTATTAGTCATTTGGGGCGGAGCTATTAGCAATTTTAAGGCGGACCTATCATTAATTTAGGGTGAGGTTATAAGTCCTTTAGGGTGAGGCTATCAATTATTTAAAGTGGGGCTATCAGTCATTTAGGACGGAGCTATCAGTCATTTAGGGTGCAGCTATCAGTCATTTAGGGTGCAGCTATCAGTCATTTAGGGTGGGCTATCAGTGCTTTAGGGTAAGGCTTTCAAGCATTTAAGGCGGGGCTATTAGTTATTTGGGGCAGGGCTATCAGTCATTTAAGGTGGGGCTATCAGTATTTTAGGACGAGGCTATAAGTAATTTAGGGTAGGGCTACTAGTCATTTAAGGCAGGGCTATCAGCCCTCCAGAGCAGGACTATCAGTCATTTAGTCTAGACTATCAGTGCTTTAGGGTGAGGCTTTTAAGCATTTAAGGTGGGGCTATCAGTCATTTAGGGCAGGACTATCAGTCATTTGGGGCAGGACTATAAGTCATTTGGGGCAGGGCTATCAGTCATTTAGGGCGGGCTATCAGTTATTTAGGGCAGAGATGTTAGTCACTTAAGGAGGGACTATCAGTTGTTAAGGGTAGGGATATCATTCATTTAGGACGTGGCTATCAGTAATTCAGGGCGGGGCTATCAGTGCATTTCATTTCTGCCCCATTCCTCAATCTACCTCCACTTTGATCTTCCAACCAATCCAATCGGTTTCCAAAGAACAAAATCATGCATCGCCCTACTTTTTTATTTTAATTGGATGCTTGTCACCATATGGGAAAAAGGACAATCTAAACTTCCATTTCATGCCAACTTTAAGCAATGCACTGTTGCCAGATATCGCTACGAGTGAAACAACCAAAACAACCTTCGGAAAAAAAGTGCCCTAAATAAGTTTAAATATAGCATCTTGCAAGCAGGATATGGAATCGTCAACTCAAAACTTCATTCATTTGCTTTATTAATGCCTAAGTTTAATAATGTCATTATTAATATAAAAAACAAAGTCTAAAGATGTGAGGTTTATAATGACTAGATCTGGAACACAACAGAACTTCAAATTTTATTCAACTATTTTTTTTGTCTATGTCTGGACCTTAGCAATCTCATAACTGTATAAGGACATGGATATAATAAAGGAAATGCTCTCAATTGCAAGAAACTATAAAACACTTTAGCTTAGCGCAATTGTTTCAATGATCTCTTTATTAAAGTATAGATTAGAATTGATATCCGAGGCTATAGTGCACGACTGATTATGTGTCCCCTGAACAGATGTTTTGTCGGAATGGCATCTTATAATGGATTTTAGATAGATACAATTTGCTCCAACAACAACAACAAAACCCCTCCAATCCCATAAGCAATTATATTCCAGATCTCAAGAGAGAGCGGTGCAGTTATACGCCGTAGTTCACAATATTTCGGTTCAAATGAATTTTCGTGACCCGAACGCTTGTGAGCGTACTCAATCTTCAAGTCCATCACCGTTCTGGAAAACCTCTGGAGTCGGCAGGCTTTCGCTTGTGGCGGCATTTGGGAATTCTGGTTCTCCTCTCCGCATGCTAATGCTGAGTTTTCCCACTCTTCACGACCCAGATCAGAATGAAATTAATCCCATGGTGCAATGCTGTGGTGGTCAGGACCAGGTTGCCTTGTGGCCTAATTGGCTTTCATCCCCTTAATAAAAAAAAAAAACTCTCAATGTGTGCCCAGTTAGACTTCTGCTGGTTTCAAATGTTCTTGTTGTGATTAATTGTTAAAGTTTTTATCATGGTATTATAACAATATTGACCTAAGCTGGAAAAAGAGTTACTTTAACGGGTATAATAACCAATAAATACCATAGCGTATTGCTTTATGTTACATAAATGTTCAGAGTCAACAAATAAAATTACAACAGGATTATAAAATACACTCGCTGGCCACTTTATTAGGTACACTTGTCTATCTATCTAGCCAATCACATGGCAGCAACTCAATGCATTTAGGCATGTAGACATGGTCAAGACGATCTGCTGCAGTTCAAACAGAGCATCAGAATGGGGAAGAAAGGTGATTTAAGTGACTTTGAACGTGGCATGGTTGTTGATGCCAGACTGGCTGGTCTGAGTATTTCAGAAACTGCTGATTTACTGGGATTTTCACGCACAACCATCTCTAGGGTTTACAGAGAATGGTCCGACAAAGAGAAAATATTCAGTGAGTGGCAGTTCTGTGGGAGCAAAGGCCTTGTTGATGCCAGAGGTCAGAGGCGAATGGCCAGACTGGTTCAAGCTGACAGAAAGGCAACAGTAACTCTAATGACCACTTCTTACAACTGAGGTTTGCAGAAGAGCTTCTCTGAACACACAACAAGTCCAACCTTAAGGCAGATGGGCTACAGCAGCAGAAGACCACAACAGGTGCCACTCCTGTCAGCTAAGAACAGGAAACTGAGGCTACAATTTGCACAGGCTCACCAAAATTAAACAATAGAAGATTGGAGAAACGTTGCCTGGTCTGATGAGTCTCACTTTCTGCTGCCACATTCGGATGGTTGGGTCAGAATTTGGCATCAACAACATGAAAGCATGAATCCATCCAGCCTTGTATTAATGGTTTAGGCTGATGGTGGTGGTGGTGGTGGTGGTTTCTTGAACATGACAATGAGTTCACTGTACTCAAATGGCCTCCACAATCACCAGATCTCAATCCAATAGAGCACTTTTGGCATGTGGTAGAACGGGAGATTTGCATCATGGATGTGCAGCTGACAAATCTGCAGCAACTGCATGATGCTATCATGTCAATATGGACCAAAATCTCAGGAATATTTCCAGTACCTTGTTGAATCTATGAATAAGGATTAAGGCAGTTCTGAAGGCAAAAGGGGGTCCAACCGGGTACAAGTAAGGTGTACTTAATAAAGTGGCCGCTGAGTGTACAATCGTTAACACTTAACAAGTCTCGTTAGTAAATGCAGTGCAATCAACAGTAAGAAATGCCAGATTTAATAGTTACCATGTTAAAGTTAGATAAAAACTAAATTTTATTAGGTATTAAGTTCATTCAATAAAACGATTATGTTTTATAATCAGATTACAACTCTTATTTTAAACATGCTATTATTCTAAATTAACATCAGCTAAGATTAAAACTTTTCTGGATTTTATTATGTGTTTAGTTAAATTAACTAACTATTGGCAACTTTATTGCACAGACTTAACATACAAAAGGCCTATAAATAGTCAGAGTTTTCAATCAATACTTCAGCATGTAGCAGGCCATGTGAAAACAAAAATCATTTACCATAAAAAAAACTAGTAAGTAGTGCTGTGCAATGATTAATCATCATTAATTGCATCCAAGGTGAAAGTTTGTATTTACATAATATATGTGTGTGTACTGTGTATATGTATGTATAAATACACATATACTGTATACTGACAAAAATGTACAAAATTAATTTACATACATCTATATATAATTTGTATTGTATTGTGTAAACACTACCTATCAAAAGTCTTTTTGTCAGTCCCAGCTGTAAGAGCAACAAATAATAACTTGACTTCTAGTTGATGATTTGGAAAAGTGGCAGAAGGTGGATTTTTCTGATGAATCATCTGTTGAACTGCATCCCAATCATCACAAATACTGCAGAAGACCTACTGGAACCCACATGGAGCTACGATTCTCACAGAAATCAGTCAAGTTTGGTGAAGAAAAAAATCATGGTTTGGGGTTACATTCAGTATGGGGGCGTGCAAGAGATCTGCAGAGTGGATGGAAACATCAACAGCCTGAGGTATCAAGACATTTGTGCTGCCCATTACATTACAAACCACAGGAGAGGGCAAATTCCCCAGCAGGATAGCGCTCCTTCTCATACTTCAGCCTCCACATCAAAGTTCCTGAAGGCAAAGAAGGTCAAGGTGCTCCAGGATCGGCCAGCCCAGTCACCAGACATGAACATTATTGAGCATTTCTGGGGTAAGATGAAGGAGGAGGCATTGAAGATGAATTCAAAGAATCTTGATGAACTCTGGGAGTCCTGCAAGAACGCTTTCTTTGCCATTCCAGATGACTTTATTAATAAGTGATTTGAGTCATTCAGAGATGTGTGGATGCAGTCCTCCAAGCTCATGATAGAGTCAGACACAATATTCATTCTGTTTCCACTGCAGCATGACTTTATATTCTATACTGGACATTATTTCTGTTCAGTGACAAGGCTTTTGTCTAAGCAAAGTAAGACCTTACTGTCCTAATTAATTAATTAAAAATCAAAGCATGATCATATTTTATTTTGGCAAAATAAGCGTAATCTAGAGGCCTTTGCCTTCTATACAAGCCATTTTTGATACCAAATGCTTTTGTTAGGTAGTGTGTGTGTGTGTAATTGGTCACACTTAAGATTTCATGAGTTAATGCGTTTACAAACATGAACTAATTATAAACAATACTTGTACAGCATTTATTAAGGATAGTTCAACATTTACTAATGCATTATTAGTATTTAAATTCATGCAGTTAATGCACCATGGGTTAATAAACTAATAATGAATGACTGTATTTTCATCAACTAACATAAACAAATACTATAATAAACGTATTGTTCGTTGTTTATTCATGTTAGTAAATGCATTAATTAATATAACCTTATTATAAAGTGTTACCAAATTATTGAATGTCAGCGCATGTGTAAGCCCAACAAAATGGGATGCAAATGGAGCCAGGCCTCTGCGGATCGATCCAGATGCCCACGCCGTGTGCTTTTCCCACCGTCTATTTAATTATTCACTCCGGCCAGAGGCTCCTCCGGGGCTTTCCATGCGGTGCAGGAATGTCAGCGATGCAGATGCAGAAACAGGCCTGATACTGCCGCATGTTTCACTGCAGCCCCGAGACGGCTCTCAGGAGGAAGAAAGTGACACTACATCACGTACGCCGTGCACAGGGAACCACATTAATTGGATATTTCAACCAAAAAAGAAAAAATAATAAGAAAAAAAAGAAAAGAAAAATCTGTCATTGTTCACTCTGCCTCATGTACAATATGACCATTCTCTTACCGAATTTTAAGGTTACACTTTACAATAAGGATATATTTTGTTGTAACCATGTTATTTTAACATGTTAAAATGACAATAAACATTGTGTTTTGCTCATTTGGTCTAGTGTCTCCATTGAAATAACAAACCTGACCGTGCAAAAGATCCAATATGTGAACGTTTCCTTATTACTTTGAGGCTTACATGAAGAGCTGTATATCAACGTTGCTGCAGTTAACCAGAATGAAAATAATAGTTGGATCATGAGAAATAAAGTGAGGTAGGCACTTCAGATGCATTTCTTGTTCTTATTCTTGTGTCATTTTTGGGATCTACTGGAAGAGTGATAAAGATCTACCAATCGATCGCAATCCATGGGTTGGCGACCTTTGCTATAGACAAGTGTTTCTCAACCCTGTTCCTGGAAGACCACTGTCTCTGCATCCAAAATAGCATACTTTCATATTATATAGTACGTTTAAAACAGTATGCGAGCTGAATATTGTCCCAATACATAGTATTCGAAAAACGCTATGCACAAAGTACTTGAATGACCTACTACATACGACAAGATTCTGAAGTGTGGATCCGATAGACGCTACGCTTTTCGAAGATTCCACACAAGAGAATATAAGAATGGGAGTGAAGCATGGCAACTGACAGTGTTAGGTCACGTGAAAAAGAAAAGCCCTTTTTGCATTGGGATTATTCAATGTCTGTACCTGAATTCTGTTAGACTCCCCAGAAAACTGCCAAATAGTGCTATTAACACCATTCATTCATTTTTTTTTTCGGCTTAGTTCCTTTATTAATCAGGGGTCGCCACAGCGGAATGAACCATCAACTTATCCACCATATGTTTTATGCAGCGGATGCCCTTTCTAACACTGGGAAACACCCATATACACATACACTATGGCCAATTTCGTTTATTCAATTCACCTATACTTCATATCTTTGGACTGCGGGGGAAACAGGAACACCCCAAAAAAACCTATGCCAACACGGGGAGAATATGCAAACTCCACACAGAAATGCCAACTGACCCAGCCAAGGCTCGAACCAGCAACCTTCTAGCTGTAAGGCGATTGTGCTACTCATTGCGCCACCATGTTGCCCGCTATTCAAACCACTGTATTCATATCCCATGCAGCCAAATCGCATACTTATGCACTATTCTACGCCATTTTGTAGTATAAATAGTGTTAGTAGTGCAGTCACACAGAAAATAAGTGCACTTCAAAATACCCGGATGCACTTATTGCACTTATTCAACCAGTAAGATGAAATGCATAGTGTTGGACACTTCACGCACTCAACGGCCACAGCTTTGCTCACGTAGTGGAAGGGGTGGAGCTAATTGTGAAGGGGCGGAGCTTTCAGGTGCTAATGTTGGATTACTTCATTTATTTTGGATTGTGAAAGCAGTATTCTCCTACGAGAGTGATTATACCGCCTCCCCATGGTGAATGCTGTTATTGCAGGTATTATTTGGTAGTTTGGTCATTTATTTTACTAATTTGGCAACCGTCAACTATCAGGGAAACGGTTTGAATTTCCGCTTAGTAAAAAAAAAGCGCTCCAATTAGAGACAACCCTACATTTATATACTTTGCTGTTGAGTGTGTATAAGTACATAGTGCATAAGTGCATAGTGTATAGTGTGCCATTTGGGATGCAGCTAATCTTCTTTATTGTTCTGCAATGGAAAGACAGTGATACAAGCACAACGACATCACAATAGAGTTTGATGGCTGTTGTTATCATACCTGAATGATAACTCACTGAAGCTAAGCAGGGCTGAGGCTGGTCAGTACCTGTATGGGCGACCACAAGGAAAAGCTAGGTTGGAAGTGGTGTTAGTGAGGCCAGCAGGAGGTGCTCAACCTGTGGTCTGTGTGAGTCCTAATGCCCCAGTATAGTGAAGGGGACACCATACTGTCAGTGAGCACCGTCTTTCGGATGAGATGTTAAACCGAAGTCCTGACTCTCTGTGGTCATTAAAAATCCCAATGCATTTCTGTTAAAGAGTAGGTGTGTAACCCCGGAGTTCTGTCCAAATGTCTTCCATCGGCCCTCCCTATCATCCCCATCCACCGAATTGGCTCTCTCACTGTCTGCACACTGGCGCTGTTGTCCTGTGGCTGCCGTTGCATCATCCAAGTGGACTCTGCACACAGGTGGTGGTGTAAAGAGACCCCCCCACCTCATGATTGTGAAGTGCTTTGGGTGTATGGCCATATATGATAAACGCCCTATATAAATACACATTACATTACACTACATACCGGTTGTACCTGCAGTGTCCTCTGCACTGAAGAATGAAGCCTGGCTCTCAGAACAGCAGAAATGCAACCAAAGCGTGTGGCGGAAACATCTCTACAGCACCTGACAACTGCTTTCCTGCACACGGTCTTCAAGCTCAACTCTCTCTCTCTTTCTCTCTCGACATTACTTGTCTTGTTCTCCAAGCTTTTTTTGCCCATGAATCTGTTGTAAGGGTTTTACTCCACAACCTCTGCCCCCAGCCAACTCTTATCTCAGCTCAACAACCCTCCATTTCCTCTTTTTTTTCTGGCTTTCTGCCTCCCTCTTTCTCGTGGACTCACTTGGTCACATTTCTCCAGCCCACGAGTCTCATTTTTGAAACATTCTTGTGAACTCGAGATTTCATCTTATATAAAACCCAATGAAGAAGAAAAAAATCCCCGTGCTCTACACAAATGCTTTTTTATCTGAACAATCTTCAGAGTGTGTGAACTCTGCGGCGTTGGAGCTGCTGGATTGTTGGCGGCTTTTTTGTTCTGACCGTGACACCGCTGAATCACCACACACTCAATGGAAGTGATTGCCAGTGTAATCCTCAGCAAACAGATCAGATCTATCCTCCGGTTAAAGCCAAAGCCACACACCAAACCCACACACGTTCTCTAAAGCAAAAAGTGACATTTGGTTTTGATGATTTTTTTTCACAACCAGCTTTAACCTACTTGCTAAGAAGACGCATGCATTCGAGAGCAGAGTCCTCCTTACATATCATTAATGAAATCTTCATTTGTGTAATGCAGCCAACATTTATCCATGCTTGCTGCATTTAGAACCCAAAAAACCTACATTACATTTTTTTTATATTTCCCAAATAATGTTTAAAGAGCCCCTATTATGGGTTTTTGAAAATGACCTGCCATGTCGTGTGTAACAGCTCTAAGTGAAGCGAAATATCCAGCTAAGACTTGAATCTAAAAGTGGACAGTTTTTAAAACTACTGATTCATCTAAAAAAAGAGTCGACTCATAGTGGTTTAAATGAATAGTCTTGATAACGAGTCTTTAGCCATTTCGGCATGACGTGGATACGAAACATAATGGTTGCACGCGCAGACCTAGCTAAATTTAAACCTGCGGCCTCACCCACCAACACGGCAGCACAGACAAACAGATCCTGAAGTCATGAGTCATGAAGACGCTGTGCTCACCTGGATATTATTGGAAGTGTGAGGGAAAGAAGTGGTTCAGAAATCTGCACACTTACAATGGGCGATTCGTCAGCCATTTGTTAAAGGAAGGATCAGAAAAGACTACTGATGTATGAGACTTTGACAGAGCTGGACAGGAACACAGCTCATGGATTAATTTCTTCCTCCATTTTGTAATGGACAGACAATACACCAGAGGTGCTGGCAAAATAAGGAGTTTATTAGGCATAGGGCTTCAGGCTGGTGCGCAGCACTGGAAAGGCTTACGAAGGCTCAGGGTGAGCGCGATGGGAGCCCGCAGAGATAGCCTGTCAGAGGACAGAGGAGGAGCGCTGGGGAGCGATACAACCCCCAGCTGGGGATGTGATCGTTGGGCAAAGCAGAGTACAGATAAGCCCTGAGAACATATAACACTTCACGCAAGAGGTGCCACAGCAATGACTGCAAATAGAAATGATCTACATGTTTTGTTACTTGTAACTGCTTGTACTGTATCTGGTTAACTCTTTATATTCTCATATCGCGTCTAATGCAACGTTGTAAACGTGACGCGTGCTGCTTTGTTTACAGATTTAAATGCGTTTGTAAGCTCGTTCTACAGCCGTTTGTTGTTGCTATGGCCACCGTTAGCTGATCCTACAGATGTGCAGCGGTCAAGGTTCAGAATAGTTCAGCTTTTGCTGCTGTGTGGATTAATACTGAATGTGTATCATAGTTAAGAATAGAGCAATTTGCTGGTGTTTAACTGCACTGCTTTCGGGGGTGAGGTGTCTGAATAACACTGTTGAGAAACGTTCCGGCACGTAACGCATGTTTTCAAAGCAGAATATCTGACTTTATGTGTTTGTCACATAAACAAGAATGTTTACTTAGCATGTTTCTGAAATATCTGCAAACATATTATGGTATTTTATTGCTTTTATGAGTCAAAAACGTACATACAGCACTTTTAACTTGCCTAATTAACCTAGTTAGGCCTTTAAATGTCACTAAGCTGAATACTAGTAACTTGAACAATTATCTAGTCAAATATTATGTGCGGTCATCATGGCAAAGATAAAAAATATCAGTTATTAGAAACGAGTTATTAAAACTATTATGTTTAGAAATGTGTTGAAAATGTTCAACATAAATTGGGGAAACTGCACATGCTTTTTTCAGAAATATGGACATATAAGTGTAATTATATGTCATAACATGGGACTAATTTAATAAAATAATAATCTGTTAAATGAAACTTTTTCTATGCATTATTCAACTCATGCTATGACCAAGTGAAGCTGGTAACCATAGAAACCCTTGTATGACACCTACAAGAAATATAACCATGGCCTAAAAAAAATGCAAAAAAAAAGACTTCGCAATATTAAAAGCCAGCACTGGAGAGATTATGAAAAAGTGAAAAAGATTTATTTATCACCAATAACCTTTTATGAGTTCTCACAATGCTCTTAAGATGAAATGGTGCAGTTTGATTATCAATTCACAAGCATGATGTTGTGAAATGTGTAATGTTATGCACAGCGACATGACATTTGTTCAACACAGGCACATTCTGAAAACGTACCACTACATACATTTCTGGAGAGTGACAAATACGTCCCAGGAGCTACACTTTTTTTGCAGTTTTTGTGAATCTGTCAGAGGCAGCTGTGTATGCTTTTTGATATCTCAAATTTCTCTTCATTTGCACCTGCTGTTCTCGCATAAATGCACCAGAGGCCGATGTCGACTGACTGACTGATTGACTGACCCACCCTTCTCCTCCTCCTCTAAACCCAACCAATAGGTGTTGCAAAAGCATCAATTGACCCGCCCACCCACTTCCCTAAGCCCAACCGACAGTTTAATAAAGCAATCTAGAAAAAGAAAAGCCCTAGTCAGATTTTTTCCATGTTTTCAGATTTTACGACATTCTCACACTGACTCTAACTCTGTTGTTGTGGTCAGCTCCTCTCTGCGTCTCAAGTCCGCCATCGTACGTGGCGAACCACTGCAAAAACTGGTAACAGCAGGAAAGCCTTCCATATGGAGGTAAGTGGTCAGCTGGTAGTGTATGGCTCCATTTCGTCTTTAAAATAAACGCTATGGGGCGGTATAACAGCCGCAGACGGCTTCTGTTTCTTTTCGTGCTACCAGCTGACTGCTTACCTCCATGTGGACACCTTTCCCACTTTTACCAGTTTGCCCAGTAACTGACCATGTACGTCGGCGGACTTGAGACGCAGAAAGGAGTTGACCGCGATGATGGGGTTCGAGTCTGGTGAAGAACGTTTCCAGAAAGCCGGTAAAACAAAAAGTCAGAAAATAAAATAAGTAAATAACAAGGTGACAATGTGGTAAGATCTGAAAATATGGTAAAAAATTAGGCGGCTACGAGGGATTTTCTTTTTCTGGATTGTTTTTGAAAACAAAACACCATCGGTTGGGTTTAGGGAAGGAGTGGGTGGGGGTTATCGGTTGGTCAGTGAGTCAGTCAGTCGACAGCGGCCTCTGGTGGGTTTACGCAAGAACAGCAGACGTGCTAAAAAAAATGGAGACCTGAAAAAGTGTACACAGCGCCCTCTGGAGGATTCACAAAAACGCAGCTCCTGACGCTCTCCAGTATTGTATATAAGGCTACGTATCAATAATGAGCCTGGGTTGATATTATTATTATTCTCCTTAAGCATTTTTTTCTCAATTGTCTAAAGAACAAACCACTGTTATACAAGAACTTGCCTAATTACCAAAACTTAACCCCAATTAACCTAGTTAAGCCTTTAAATGTCACTTTAAGCTGAATTCTAGCATCTTGAAAAATATCTAGTCAAATATTATGTGCGGTCATCATGGCAAAGATAAAAGAGTTCAGTTATTAGAAATTAGTTATTAAAACTATTATGCTTAGAAATGTGTTGAACAAATCTTCTTTGCCTTAAACAGAAAAAAGTACAGGAGGGCTAATAATTCTGACTTCAACTGTATACGCAAAAATGTTACCCAGTCATAGCAGTGGACGTTTACTAAATTTACTAAAGAAGACAAGTTAAAAAGCAAAAGTTCTGCAGATGATTATACTGACATTGTGCAAATTAAGAGCCCAGGCTGCATTCATGTCGTCCCATAATGACTGTAATTTTAAGATCCTAGCACGTGACGTTCTAATCAAAGCAGTTTACATATTCAGACTCATTATGCATTTCTATGGCAACACTTTTAACACCTAAACGAATCAGGTGAAGTGGTCACATGACACTAGTCATGGCTCTCTAAACATTCCCAGTTCACAAGGTGTAATTATGGAGTGGTGCAAGGACTTGAATGCTTTTACTAGTTGGAATCTTGTAATTACGGTAATTATGACAAAAACGCAACTAACACCATGGCAGCTTATTTGCATAATGACCAATGCAATTTAGCAAGACACACAAATCAGGCTGCAAACAAGAAGAGCACATGTTAATAAGGTGCAAGTAATCAACACACGACACAAAGTGGGTTAAGACATGCTTTTTGGATGTGAAATGCACTATTAACAATTTTTGTACAGTATTTAATGTGAACTGAATTTTACTGTAGGACAGTTATGCAGTATGTTACTATATTTTAAAGTTGCATTGTGAAAATTACTGTATACTTTACAGTAAAGACATACAATACTGAAAATACGTATACAGCAAAGATAAATGGTGCTGTAAATGTAAATACAATATTTTTGCTGTAATTGATTTACAGTAAGTCACTGACGAACTACTACACTACAACTATACTTAACAATTTTGGCAAATTACACAGCAACTAGCTGTATTATTAACTGAATTTTACTGTAGAGCAATTCTACAGTATGTTATTGTATTTTAAAGTTGCACTGTGATAATTACTGTGCATTTTACAGTAAAGATATACAATACTGTAACTATACAGCAAGATAAATGTTCCTGTAAATGTAAATACAGTATTTTTGCTGTAATTGATTTACAGTAAGTTACTGGCGAACTTCTGCACTACAGCTACACTGTTAACAACTATGTAAATCACAGTATTTAGCTGTAATATTAACTGAACTTTACTGTAGGACAGGTATGCGGTATGCTACTGTATTTTAAGGTTACATTGTGAAAATTACTGTATATTTTACAGTAAAGACATGCAGTAATACTGAAAAATCATATACAGCAAAGATAAATGTTGCTGTAAATACCGTATTTTTGCTGTAATTGATTTAAAGCAAGTTACTGGCAGACTGCTGCACTACAACCACACTGTTAATGATTTTGATAAATTATACAGTATTTAGCTGTAATATTAACAGAATTTTACTGTAGGACAGATATGGGGTATGTTGCTGTATTTTAAAGTTGCAATGTGAAAATTACTGTATATTTTACAGTAAAGACATACTATACTGGAAATACATATGCAGCAAGATAAATAGTGTTGTAAATGTAAATACAGTATTTTTGCTGTAATTGATTTACAGTAAGTTACTGGCGGACTGCTACACTACAACTACACTGTTAACATTTTTAATTTGTAAATCACACAGTATTTAGCTGTAATATTAACTAAATTTTACTGTAGGTCAGCTATGCGGTATGTTACTGCATTTCAATGTAGCATTGCGAAAATTACTGTATATTTTACAGTAAAGATATACAATACTGAAAAAACATACAGCAAGATAAATGGTACTGTGAATGTAAATACAGTAACTGATTTACAGCAAGTTACTGGCAGGCTGCTGCACTACAACTACACTGTTAATGTTTTCTGTAAATTACACAGTAACTGTAATATTAACAGATTATTACTGTAGGGCAGTTATGCTGTATGTTACAGTTTTTTAAAGTTGCGTTGTAAAAATTACTCTATATTTAACAGTAAAGACATACAATATTGAAAAAACATATTCAGCAAGCTACTGTAAATGGTGCTGTAATTGTAAATACAGTATTTTTACTGTAATTGATTTACAGAAAGTTACTGTAGAGTCTACAGGAAATTATTAACAGTGCACCAGTAAACAGAGCATCACAAACTTTAGCAAATAACGATGTAAAGTATTTTATGTTCTCCTCAATAATATCGCATGCAGTATAAAAACTAAACTCTAATGCTGCGTTCACAACAGATGCAGATGAAACGTCAAGCGTGGGTGATTTACATGTTAAGTCATTGCAAAGACGCGAATAAACATCATGCGGCGCAATTTGCTCGAATGAGACGGTGCGAATGATGCGGTTAGCGCAAATGAAATGGCACAAGTTGAGCATTTTGCCCGTATGATGGGATTATTTATGTGCAAATCGCTCCAGTTGAAACATCGGAACTTTAGCAGACATTTGTCCCACGTTAACCAGTCAGAAGCTTGCTCTTGTAGGGACGCAATTATGATCTAGTGCCTGTTGTTGATGTCCGAAGGGGAAATCCTCCTGCCGACACTGGGCAACAGCTCATCAACATGGGCTCAGCTCAGTCTAAAGCACTACTGAAAGCTTTCATCGTCCAGGTATAGTTTCTGGAGGAGCTGATGAACTCACAGAGCTGGGTGCATCTCTTAAAGGATCTAGTGGACATGGCGCCGAATGAATCTACGCTGTTTTTCAGCCTTCCTAAAGCACAACTACTCATTCAATAAAATCCATGTTATCTATTTAGCAATGAAGCTACAGTCACCGAGCAAACAGAAGTCCTGCCCATGACGCAATCCACGTTTATTGTGAAGTGAATTTGGTGCGCAAATGAAGCAAGCAAGTAAATATTCACGCATCTATTTACATGCAAATAGCATGATTTATTCGCATGTGCTGAGTCTGGTGTGAACACAGCATAAGAAATACAAGCACAATGAGGTGAAAACGCAAGACGACTGTCTACAACTTTACATCAGATTTTTTGTTCCCTTTTTTTTTTGTTTAATCTAATGATATTAATTCATTAATTTTCTTTTCGGCTTAGTCCCTTTATTAAGCAGGGGTCGTCACATCGGAATGAACCACCTAATCTGATTATATTTACCTTAAAATGGTTTTAAAACATTAAAAACTGCTTTTATTCTAGCTGAAATAAAACAAATAAAGACTTTCTCTAGAAGAAAAAATATTATAGGAAATGCTGTGAAAAATTCCTTCCTTACATCATTTGGAAAATATATTTGGCTTCAACTGTATGTATATATATTGTGCAAATCTGCCTACTTCAGAATGTCTCATTTGATTTAGTGTGTTACATGAATACACACTAGCATGCGAAAATGTTTTCTGCACCAATTTTTTAAATAAATCTTTTAACTTGAACACAACAGAGAAGAGATACTCTGAGGCCCAACACTGCCCAATTACTCCCATTATTCCTCAGCATCATGACCACAATGCAAATTCAAGCAGTTTTAACACAATCTGAAGTGGAGCTTTCTGCATGTTCATGAGCTCGCTGGAGTTTAACAGCGTTACCCAGCATGCTTTCCGCCTTGGCATGTTCATTCGTTCTAATAAAGCCAAACCTAATGGTGCTAATTCATCATCAAGATAGGGGGAAGACTGCGACGCCTCACGTCACGAGCCCCGTCAGGAAACATATGCTGCCTATAATGAAAACCAGCACTGCTGAATGTAGTCCTGCCAGCCAAAATCACACATTTCCCCAAGCAGATCAATTGAGACGCAACCAAAAAAAACAAAAAAAAAACATAATATTCAACCTCACACGCACAACAATCCATCACTCTCTATGCTAATGAGGCATTTCAAGTGTGCTTCAATATCAGCCTAGCTTCAATTAGCATACAACATCTGGATTAGTTGGTGTCGTTTTAATGGGATTAATATTAATGGCGCTAAATGAGCAACAAGGACAATGTGTGACATTTAATGACTTCTTTTTATTCCAGAGTAAAACAGACATTTCACATCGCCCCTGCTCAAATATTCAGATATTTCTGAATTATTAAAAGAGTCAGTCGTTAAATGTAAATTGACTTTGGTCATCTATTGTTTTACTTCCATACAATTTAGGTGATATTAGTGCCATAGAACAGTGCAAAAAGTGCAGATTTTAGCCATATCGAATTCTGATATATGGCAATATATGCAACACGCATATATAACATACAGGTTTATGCTTGGTTTCACATATATAAAATATATGTCATCAAATGTATCAATGTATAATTCAAAATACTGCAAAAATTAACATTTACACATACATAATATATAGTGATTAGCATAATTGAGTACACCCCATTTTGAAAATGAATAGTTGTATCCATTTCTCTGTAAATATAGGCAATGTATTTTTGTGCATTTAGACAAAACAGATTTATTAAACTGATATATTTACTAAAATAATATTTTAGTCACCAAACATATTTTGAAATTGAAAGATAATACAATTAAATTCAAGCTAAATATTGCAAAAAAAATTACAACCAAAAATTTCTCTTTTTCCCCTCTTTTTAAATTTTGTATTTAATATTTTTCTATAACATATCAATTTGGGTGTACTAGTTTTTGGAGCATGATCATGATCAAGTTATTTTGTTAGATTAGCTCCAGATTTGGCTTCAGAACTGACTAATCTAATGTATATGCACAAATATTGTATAGCTTCCTGTTAAAAATATTAATTTAAAAGATAGATGGGATGTGAGGGGTGCATTCATACAGTTGCAATCAGAATTATTCAACCCCCTGATTTATTAGCCCCCGTTTATTTTTTCCCCAATTTCTGCTTAACGGTGAGAGAAGATTTTTTCAACACATTTCTAAACATAATAGTTTTAATAACTCATCTCTAATAACTGATTTATTTTATCTTTGACATAATGACAGTAAATAATATTTGACTAGATATTTTTCAAGACACTTCTATACAGCTTAAAGTGACATTTAAAGGCTTAACTAGGTTAATTAGGTTAACTAGGCAGATTAGGGTAATTAGGCAAGTTATTGTATAATGATAGTTTGTTCTGTAGACTATGGAAAAAATAAATAGCTTAAAGGGGTTAATCATTTTGACCTTAAAATGGGTTTTAAAAATTAAAAACTGATTTTATTCCATCCAAAATAAAATAAATAAGACTTTCTCCAGAAGAAAAAATATTATCAGACATACTGTGAAAATTTCCTTGTTTTGTTAAACATCATTTGTGAAATATTTAAAAAAGAAAAAAAATTCAAAGGGGGTTCAATAATTCTGATTGCAAATTTGCTGAGCACTGTAAATGTATGCATGTATGTATGTATGTTTGTATGTATGTTTGTATGTATGTGTGTATGTATGCATGTATGTATGCGTGTATTCTTATTTCTTAATTTATTGTATAGTTATTCAAATGTAAATTATTATAATGTCTTTGTAATAGTTTAATCTTTTTATAAAAATACATAATTATTTAGCTTTAATGATTTATTTTTATTAACCTAAAAATGAGAACATAACATTTACACCTCTACAACAACAAACAAATATATACAAAATAATAATTTTGAAACTTAAATAATGTTTAATCTGTAATAAATTCATTAAATGTATTATATAATAAAAATATAATATAAAATAATTAATAATTAACATTATTAACTCATTAAATGATTGGCCCTATTAAACAGAAGATAAAAACTGTTAATCACATCCAAAATAAAAGTTTAATGTGTGCATGTGTAAATATATATATATATATACACATACAATGTGTGTGTGTGTGTATACACAACCCATAAACACACGCACACACACACACACACACACACACATATATTTTTTTTATGTATATGTGATATAAATAAAACTATACAAAATTTTATCACATATTTACATTTACATATAATTAGTATTATATAACAAACATATTTTATACCCAAATATAAAAAAAACTTTTTCTCAAATATACGCATACATGCGTGTATTTACCTATACATAATAAATATACACACTTGTGTCAAAAACAAACTTTTATTTTGGATGTGATTATTCCCAACTCATTTTTGCCTATGACTAATACAAATAAATAGAAATATATGGAGTTTGCATGTTCTTTCTGTGTTGGTTTCCTCCAGGTGCCTCACAGTCCAAACACTGTGGTGAATTGGATGAACTAAATTGGCCATAGAGTATGAGTGTGTGTGAATGAGTGTGTATGGGTGTTTCCCAGTACAGGGTTGCGGCTGGAAGGGCATCCACTGTGTAAAATATTCTGCTGTAGCTGCCCCTTGATCAATCAATGACTGAATATTAAAATCGAGAAATCCAGACAACTAAAGTCATGTGGTCTCCAAAAACCATTTGGTTTCCAACATTCTTCAAAATATCTTCTTTTGTTTTGTGGACAGAAAGTCATGCTGGTAGGTAAAGCGCTAGGCAGAGCAAACAATGACAGAAATTCTCCCTCCGGATAGCAAAGGTTTCTCTTCAGATGAAATCCGTCCACTAAGTTTAAATGAGCGCATCCACATCACTGCTTTAAACCCAACGGTGTCCAGCTCCTTTCATCCACCAGTAATTTGATTATGACTTCTGAGACTCATTATGAGACTCTCTTTCTTGTCTTCCAGACCGGACCTGTCTGTGTGGTGGTCTTGAGTAGGTCTGCATATAGAAGCAAGTTTCTCTGTGCTCCATTGGCTCAGGTGTGTGTGTGAGAGTGTGTACATACAGTTGAAGTCAAAATTATTAATTCTCCTGTTAATTTCAACTTTTTTTTTAAATATTTCCCAAACGATGTTGAACAGATTAAGGAATTTTTCACAGTATTTCCTATAATATTTTTTCTTCTGGAGAAAGTCTTATTTGATTTATTTAAAAGCAGTTTTAATTTTTTTTATATCATTTTGAGGTCAATATTTTAGTCCCCTTAAGCAATATTTATTTTTGATTGTCTACAGAACAAACCACTGTTATACAATGACTAATTAACCTAGTTAGGCCTTTAAATGTCACTTAAAGCTGAATACTAGTATCTTGAAAAATATCTAGTCAGATATTATTTACTGTCATCTTGGCAAAGATAAAGGAAATCAGTGATTAGGAATGAGTTATTAAATGATGTGTATATACTTTATTAATAAACTATTATTAAATATTACATTATTATGTGTAGAAATGTGTCCTTTTCGTTAAACAGAAATTGGGGGAAAGAAAGGGCTCATAATGTGTGTGACTATGTGTGTGTGGATACAGACAGAATCACAGAGGTGTCCCACTATCCCACACACATCCAATTCTGCCATTCCTTTCAGTTTCACCATCTTTTTTCTGGGCCCGGAGCATTTTATCAGCTGGAGAAGGAGTTCAGTCTCGTCTGGTCAATTGAGCCACAAAAGTACAGGAGGCCGATCTTTTCATTTTGTATTATTTTTATTTTTTTTAGATAGAGACGGAAGAGAATCATGCGTCAAAGCCAGATGGAACGGAGGAAGTGCTTTAAAAGCCAGTTGGATGATAGAGAAATAGAAAGATGATTGAAAGAGGGACTCGTTGTCGTCACAAATTAAGCATGAGCATCAGCGATCCATTAGTGATTAGTGGAGACGATGTTGGGACATTAAAATGATCAAATATTGCTGCTTACTCTGGCCAAGAAGCACTTATGGTACTTAGACATGAAGCAAGGAGTTCTTCTATGAGTGAATATATGAAATTGATGATACCACTACTGATGACCGGGTTTGTGAGAACTCACATGGAGACTTTCTATGATAATGAGTAATTTTATGTCAGTGTTTATGTGGGAGGTGACACTGTGGCTCAGTGGTTAGCAGTCACCTCACAGCAAGAAGGTCGCTGGTTCGAGTCCCAGCTGGGTCAGTTGGCATTTTTGTGTGGAGTTTGCATGTTCTCTCTGGTTTCCCCCACAGTCCAAACTCATGCGCTATTGGTGAATTGAGTAAACTAAATTGTAGTGTATGTGTGTGAATGAGTGTGTATGTATGTTTCCCAGTACTGGGTTGCATCTGGAAGTGCATCCGCTGCGTAAAACGTATCATGGATAAGTTTGAGGTTCATGGAGGTCACTGTGATGACCCTTGATGAATCAACGGACTAAGCTGAAGGACAATGAATGAATGAATGAATGAATGAATGAATGAAAAGGAGGATGGTCTTGGCGGCACAGATATGTTATTTTGCTGCTTTGCTTATTGGTGCAGAACAAGTACAGTGACTGGCTATTGTAAAAAAAAAATGAAAATCTGTAAAATTTACAGTGAAATAAAAAAGCTGTGGACATGCTAAAAAAATTTGCAATTTAAAAACTTTGTTGAAATAAAACACATCTATAATACCCTGACTTCTTCCAAATATGTGTATATTTCATTATAACATTGTTATTTTGTTACAATTACAAAACACAAAAGAGCTATGAGTATTTCTACCACTAATTGCCATAGCGGTCAAAATGACTGCATGCTTTTCAAGTGTTCTACTTTTCTCTGTGACTTTAAATATGCGTGTCTCTGTTGCCTAGCAACTTCCTGCTAACAAAACCATTACTTTCTGATAGCAAACACATAACTTTCCTTCAGATATGTCTATCAAAACAGCTTGACGCGACAAAACTCACCTGCTTGTTAAAGCGAAAATGAAAG
>CAIGQZ010031698.1:3455278-3465746 GCA_903798205.1 Danio tinwini | reverse complement strand
AAATAAATAAATAAATAAATAAATAAATAAATAAATAAATAAATAAACAAACTCAATGATACACTCTGGGCAAATTTACAAGCCTTTTGTTTTGTTCAGGATGTCACATCCACTTAATTAATCTGCTGTAAAAATGCATCAGATAAAAATTGTCTTCATTTTTTTTGCATTAATCTGTTAAAATCAACCTCAGTCCTGAGCAAAACTACTACATTGCTTAGAAAATTACAGAATTTTAACTCTATAATGGCCAAATTAAAAAGTAATTGTGGACTGGATTTTTTGTACATTTTATCAAAAGTCTTGGATGTGTGAAACATCATTGCCTTTGATGCATTGTTTTTAATCAATTTGCTTTTTTTTCACCCTAATTTACCTATTTTAGTTTGGCTGTTTTTGCCCCATTGACTTCAATTAGAAACACTTTTTTTTATTACAAAGCCATGACAGCATATAATCATGCATTTTTGATTGTTACGGGTTTTCCCTGTTGGGAAGAGGTACATTTTGTAAATGTTACTGTTCAGATCATCAGTTGGCAGCAATAACCATTTAGATAGGCCTGTGCAAAAAAAAAAAAAGCTTAACAGCAAATTAAAGTGTGTGTATGTGTGTCTGTGAGTGTGTAGAAGTGTGAGAATGACCTTTGCACACTTACCTTGATGTGTCTGAGAAAATCAAAATATGCACCTCAGCTCTCAGAACTACATGGAGTAAACAAAAACAAAGCCTGTGTATTTATGCACCATCAAATGTGGTTATAATAGAAATCAATGGGGCAAAAACAGCCACCAACAGTAAATTAGTGAGAAAAAAATGAAAATTTAACAATGCGTCAAAGCCAATGTTGTTACTAATCATTCACATGTCCAAGACTGTGATACAAAAAAATCCTAAATCCAATCCACAATTACTTGTTATATAGAAAATATGTCATTTTGGGTGTTTTTTTCACCAAATCAGTGACATCATTTCTGAATTTGACAATTAAAGAGTTAAAATCCTGTAGTTTTTCTAAGCAATTTAGTATTTTTGATCAGGACTAATGTTGATTAATGTAAAAAAATATATATTAATATTAATCTGATGCATTTTTACAGCAGTTTAATTCAGTGGATGTTTTCATCTCTATATGAACAGTGCACAAGGGTTAATCTTTTAAACAGCTCAGGTAATAAACCTGCTACAGTCTCTTGTGTGAAATATAGACAGTGCATCACTTTAAAATATTTACAAAATCATAAAGAGAGCTGCGCCCCGGAGAGCACCTGAAAAACATCAGCGTTCGCTTGTCTCTCAAACGCACAAATACGAATCAACACAAGTTTGATCTTTACGCCACATCCCTTTCAAGCTTTTTTGGAAAGGGTGTTGAATAATTTAATGCTTGCGATTAAATCAGGGCATGTCTAGTTACTGTACGAAAAAAAAAAAGTGCACTTCACTCAGATCACTTGAATATAAAGATTGTATGAGGAGCTCAAAGAGTGTTTTTTGGAGCTGAACAGGCACTAATTAAAGATCTGGATGTGTTCTATAAACATGAAGATGGTGTGAGTGTTTTAGATTACGGGGAGCATTAATATTTACAGTACATTTATAGAAGTAACCAAATGAATTCTTCATGTCGCATGAATGTTGCATGAAGAAAAATGGTTGGCATTCTGGTAACAGTCTAATGTTTGCACAGAAACTGAGTTCCTGAAAAGAAGGCCGCTAGCATATTGTGTCCAAAAGTCATTGTTATAACATAATTTTATATACACAGAAAGCAATTGTCAAGCTTTTTATGTTTTAAATATCTTATGAAAAAAAAAAGTCAAAATATGGTTGAAATAAAGTTCCATTGTCATTCCATTGTAACATTCATTCATTTTCCTTCAGCTTAGTCTCTATTTCAGGGGTCACAGTGGAATGAACCGCCAACTATTCCAGCATACGTTTTATGCAGCACACTCTCAGAAATAAAGATACAGGTGCTGTCACTGGGGCAGTACCTTTTCAAAAGGTACATATTTGTACCTGAAGGGTCCATAATGGTACCTCAAAGGTACTTTTTAGGTACATTTGGGTACTAATATGCACCTTAGAGGTGCCATTGTGGACTCTTTGGGCACAAATATGTATCTTTTGAAAAGGTACTGCCCCAGTGACAGCGCCTGTACCTTTATTTCTGAGAGTGCAGATGCCCTTTCAGCCACAACCCAGTTCTGGGAAACACCCACACATTCTTTTACACTCATTACACTATGGCCAATTTAGTTCATCCAATTCCCCTATAGCAGGGGTTCCCAAACTTTTCAGCCCGTGACCCCCAAAATAACAATGCCAGTAACTCATGACCCCCAATATCCTCTGAGGTGGTTATAAGTACAGAAACCTTGCATGCAATGGCACACACACACCAATAGACCCAAGTCTATTCTTCGTTTAATTTTTTTTATGTATGCCAGTGCTGTAAATGTGCCAGAAAGTTTACCCTGGTGTTTTAAAAACAATCTGCTGCATCTGACGCTATTGTTGTGTCTTTAATATGATGTAATTACCCCAGAGGTCGCAATCCAATAGAACTAGTAACTATAAGCTACTATAGTAACTATATAGTATATAGTAACTATAAATGACTAACTTTTAAAGTAACTTTTTTCTCTTCAGTAGGTTATGGATAAAATATGGCAATTCTTATAGTTTAATAAAAATAAATAGATTTTTGGAAATCACCAGGCGACCCCCCCCCCCCTTCATTGTCCCACGACCCCCACTTTGAGAACCCCCACAGTCCAAACACGTGCTATAGGGCAGTGGAAACCGGAGCACCTTGAGGAAACCCACACCAACACATTATGAAGTACAAAAAAAAAAAAAATCCAATTCCAATTGTTTATGCTTGAAAGCCCCTTTTCTGAGTCTCAATTCACTGCATTAACATATCTAATTGACAATAAACAGGTAAAAGAAAATAGGTCCATTTTGCACCTCCTTTCAAGAGTTCACACTTAGATATTGCTTGATGCTATTAGCAGGTTTGGCATGCTGTCCCGGGAGAGAACCCTGAGCTCGGAGATAATTGAGCCCAGGGCTCCCGCCTGGTCGATTGAGCATGTAAGGGGAGTACGAGATCAGGTAGTTCTCAAGATCTCCCCGTGATAAAGGAAGAAAGGTGGAGAAGGGGTGGATAGGGGGTTTCTTCGGAATACAAAGATAAGAGAGTACATTTTACTAGGCTACTTATAGTGAGTTTGGGTTCATCTGATTGGCTAACTAATGATTGTAGATGAGAGGCAGCTGTAGTCAATCATATCACGTGCTCCTCTCGAAATTAGTTTGTGAAACTTCACTTATCATTTTTTTAGTCCATTCAGCCGATGGATTCAGCTCCAGCCATCTGGCCAGAAAACACTTTTAGCTTAGCATAGATCATTAAATCATATTAGACTATTAGCATCTTGCTCAAAGTGCAGAGCACAAAAAAATCATAAGAGTTTTGATCATTTTCTTATTTAAAGCTTGACTATTTTATACATGACATAACTACAGAAGCTTTAAATAGGAAAACTATTGAAACGTAACATTTGAAAGAAACGCTAATGGTCTAATCTGATTCAATGATTTATGCTAAGCTAAGCTAAAAGTTCTAGGTGAGCGACTGAATGAATTCAAAAATGGTAAAACCCAACTGTTTAACTCTAGAAGAGTTAAGCCGCGGTCACACTGGACTGTACTCCCCATAAACTTCCATTCATACGCATGCAAATGCGTCAGACCGGAAACGCATGCGTCGAGTTCCGCATTTCACTGCGGTGCAAAGTTCAAGCTTAGTGAACTCTGACCTGCGAAATCGCATCACTTGACTGCGTGAGACCAATCCAGGAACAAAACATGACCTCTCTGAACAGAAATATAAAACATGGAGCAATCGCTCGCTTTTTTATGTCTATTCATCTTGTTTAATCCTGCCCCTTTTCGCAGCGCCGTACGACACAATTTTGCAAGCTCAAACTCTAGTGTGACTTCGGCTTTAGCCTATTTAAAAATAATTAAATAAATTAAAAAGTGGATTGTTCCTTAAAATTAAAAGACCACTGCAATGTGTGATTTAATCTTCTGAACTAGCTTACAAAAAATTATTAATAAAAAATTTTTCTTGTAATCATTCATTCATTTTCCTTCGACTTAGTCTCTTATTTTTGGGGGGTCGCCACAGCGGAATAAACCACCAACTATTCTGGCATATATTTTACACAGCGGGTGCCCTTTCAGCCGCAACCAGGTACTGGGAAACAGCCATACACTTTTACGCATTTACACAAGAAATCATACATTATGTACAATTTAGTTCATTCAATTCACCTATAGTACATGTTTTTGGACTGTGGTCAAAACCGGAACTCCCGGAGGAAACCTACAGCAACACGGGCAGAACATGCAAACTCCACACAGAAACGGCATCTGGCCCAGCCAAAACTCAAATCAGTGATCTTCTTGCCGTGAGTTTTAACAGTGCTAACCCCTTGAGCCACCGTGCCGACCCTCAACATAACTATCAACCAAACATTCGGATGAATTCTAATGAAGACTACTGGACCTTTAAATACAAACATGTTATAATCCATTATGGATTGAATCAGCTGATCTTTGTGTTGGTCACTGGATGACAGCAGTCGTGCTCTAGATGTGACGCCAAAGCCAATGAAGGTCTCTGAGGGAAACCGAGCTCCTGTTTCACAGAGCTGATGTATGTCAGCGCTCTACAGCCTGAGGTCATGTTCACCCCATTAATCCACAGCCATAATTAACCACTGCCTTTTTAAATCAAACACTGCACGTGTGTGTATGCAACAAGTCATATTAGGTTAGATGTATTTATGCCTATAGATAATGTGCTGTATTAAAGGGCCAGTACACCCAAAAATGAAAACTTAAACACTGTTTACTCTCCTTCAAAAAGTTCCAATCCTTTACGGGTGTATTTTTTTCTGTTGAACACAAAAGATAATGTTTTGAAGACAGCTGACAACCATTGACTGTCACAGTAGCAAAAACAAATACTATGTACAGTTGGCATTTTCCCCAGATGTTGGTAACAACCAAAGAAATCCATATATGCAAAGAAAGTAGATCTAATTCAAAAGTTCACACTTAGCTGATGATTGATTATAAAGCAAGTTTGGCATGCTGTCCCGGGAGAGAGCCCTGAGCTCATAAGATCCTTGAGCTCTGGGCTCCCTCCCGTTTGCAGGGCGAGAGGGGAGCTTTGAGCTCAGGTAGATTTTGAGAACTCCCCTTTTTTTGATAAGAGCTGATGACAGAAAATGATTGCTATGAAGAGATATGCTGCTGGAAGAGAGTTTGACTGTACTGTAGTGCTAAATTTAGATTGATCAATTCACTTGTAGTGCATATTAATGTGGGAGAAAACCCGAGAACCCAGGGGAATCCCACGCAAGCACGGGAAGAACATGCTAACTTTGCACAGAAACGACAGCCGGCCTGTTAAAGGACTAGAACCGGTGACGTTCTTGCTGTGAGGCAACTGTGTTTATCACTGGGCCACCGTGCCGCCCTATGAAGGGAAAGGTGGAGAAGTAGGGGTGGAAGGGGGGATTCTTCAAATCGAAGATGACTAGTGAAAAACCCTGGCTCTTTATAGTGGGTTAGGAATCGTCTATTTGGTGGATCATACGTAGTTAATGCAGAACCAGCCGTTTTCAATCATAATCATGTGATCCTCTCAAAATTAGTTTATAAATAAAATTCACTTAGTTTACAAATGATGCGTATATGCGTAATAAAATGACGCAGGGGAAAAGTATTAAACACATGAATAAAAGAGAGGTGTAGTTCGGCAGTGAAAGCCCAGACAGCAGCTGAAATCTCTCAGTAGTTCTTCAGCAAGCCTCTGCCTTTTCTCAGTGTAAATGAATATCAGCTGCTTCAGTTCAACATCAACATTAGCAGATGATGAAGATGAAACCAGGGTGGACATTTCAGCAAGAGAATAATCCAAAACACAGCCAAGGAGACTCTCAGATGCTTTCAGATCAAGCTGTAGAATGGCCTAGCCAATCACCTGACTCCAATCCAATAGAGAATACAAATTAGAGCTCAGATTTGATAGACAAGACCCACAGAACTATCAAGACTTTGACACTCTGTTGAAGTCTGTGAGAAACTCACACGTGAGCAATGCATGTGACTTCATTCTCCATTTGAGAGGCGTCTTTAAGTTGCCATTACCAAAAGGTTTAACATTTTTCTAAATATCTGTCTTTCGTGTGTTTAGCAGAAGAAAGAAATTCATAAATGTTTGAAACAGGAGTAAACAATGACAGACCGTTCATTTTTGCGTGAACTACCCCTTTAAGCCAGTGGCACTTCATACGCTGTTCATTCATTGTAACTCCAGGCTCTCGCCGAAAATAAATGCTGCTTTTGTACGACTCATGTAATAGAAAGAGTATTGGAGATTAGCCAGTGGATTTCACACGTATTATTCATTGTTATTTTCACTCTCGGTTTATCCTCGAGGGCTCCTGCAATCAATATTGCCCACTATTTATCAATGACATGTTAGCAATACATGCAGGAGCACACAGAATAAATGATCCAGAGGTGAAGACGGCCATAAATCACCATATAAAAATGGCCATTCTCTTCCTTTATCCGCGAAATAACTTCAAATCAAGACAAATCTTCATGGGCTGGAATAACTCCATTTATTCCACTGAGATTCATTCACTTCCATTTAAATGCAATTAATCATCTTCATGTGTATCCTCACTTTTTTTGAGCCATGCAATTCAGAATTTTCTTTTTTAAATCACCACGTCTTATATTCAGCCAATGCAGCGAACAAATGACTAGTACTTGCATTTGATCATATAAATATTCATAGGAGTGAATCAATAAATTCAAGACGCTGCTGATCCGTTTTCTCCTTCTCTGATTTTAAGCTGAGCTGATTATCAGTCTTTCTCTGCAGGGTTTAGAAATCAGCAAATGTTAGCGCTCCGCACTGTGATTACACTTAAAAATGTCACGTCTTAAAGGTGGTGTTGACTTAAAACTGAAATCAGAAGATACTGATATATTATTCATTTGGTGCGGAAAAACTACTTTGAAAATGCCAAAAAGGGACAGATGAAAGAATTTTACTGGAAAGATCTCAATCACAAATCTGCAAATATAAAATAATCATCATTTAATTATATGATAAGACTAGTAAATACACTAGAGAGCATGCATGGGAGTAAGAATTGTGAGCATAGACCACAAAACCAAAAGTCGTTTATTGCACAAGTGCTGTTGATAAAAAATTCATTGTATGGGTGGAAATATCCATTCATTCATTTTTGGCTTAGTCCCTTTGTTAATCTGGGGTTGACACAGTGGAATGAACCGCCAACTTATCCAGCATATGTTTTACGCAGCGGATGTCCTTCCAGCCTTAACCCATTACTGGGAAACAACCATACATTCCCATTCACACAAATACAGTACGGACAATTTTAGCCTACCCAATTCACCTATATAGCGCATGTCTTTGGGCTTGTGGGGGAAACCGGAGCACCCGGTGAAACCCACAGTGGAAATATTGATATTATATATTTAAATCTAATATATAATCTTCTTTTATGCCAAAAAGCATTAGAATGTTAAGTAAGGATCATGTTGCATAAAGATATATTGCACAATTCCTACTGTACATTTGTTTTATTAGTATTATGCATTGCGAAAAGCTTAAATTGAGCAACTTTAAAGACATTTCTCAGTATTTTGATTTATTTATTATTTTCCTTAAGCTTTGTCTCTTATTTTTCTGGGGTTGCCACAGCGGAATGAACCGCCAACTTATCCAGCATATGTTTTACACAGCGAATGCCCTTCCAGCCGCAACCTAGTACTGGGAAGAACCCATACACACATTATTATTATTTTCCAGATTTTTTAAATAGTTGCATCTCAGTCAAATATTGTACTCTTGCATCACTTGAAATCATTCATTTAGCTTTTGGTTTATATTTAAATCTTAATTTTTGTTTTTTCATTGACACTTATGACTGTTTTTATTTTTGTGACATTGTTGGAAGGCAAGAACTGTGCGGCGCAACTCTTTATTTCTGTGTCCATGTGAAAGTTATTTGCTCAAATGAGGAACCATTAACAAGCCATTAACAAAGTCCACCAAACTCATTTCAACATCAATCTTTGGCAGCTCTTTAACAAACACAACCAATATTCTAGTTTTGGTCTGATTTGAAAAATCCTGATATGTTTAGTATATTACTACCCAACACAAAATGACCACAAAACATGCATGTTGCATCAAAGACCGGTAAATCAGGAGCAATACAGATGAACCCAGCTCTGTTATCTGCATTCATTTCAGCTACAGACTATTGAGTGTGTTTACGTTCAGTCAATGAGTGCAGCAATACTATACAGCTGATGTTCAACACACACACACACACACACACACAAACACACACAAACACACACGCACACACACACACGCACACGCACACACGCACACACACACACACACGCACACACACACACACACACACACAGAGAGAGAGAGAGAATCGTGAATATGAGAGCAGAGCAGAAAATAGCACATTATACATGAATTCACCACACCGATCGAGCATCTCGACACATTAAAAATACCAGCAATCTCTCGCATCCTACTACCAACTCAAAATACTGTAATAGACTTGTTCATGAGAACAAGTGCGAATCTATAAAGTAAAACACTCATTTGCACATTAGTAAGAGCGAAAAGTAAACCAAAACCCATATGGTGGTTTCCACCCATTACAAAACTTCATAAATCATTTTTAAAAATCATTTTAACTATACAAACAAGTATAACAAATGTAAATATTCTATTAGACGACGTTCACTGCTTCTTTCTGTTTGATGCTCTATTTTCACACTCTATAAAAGTGTGATTTCCAATAGCCTTTATAAGTCATGCACAACTTCTCGGCGTTAATTAGCACTGAAATATAGCACTGATAATATTCTGAATGATGTTTAATTCTGGAAGAGGCGTGTTTGGAGATGTTCGCGCATTTTCTCTCCCTCTTTTCTCTCCAGCTGCGCGCGCGCGCACGGTCAACACCGGATGACAGTTTTCTTACCTGCACGAAACTGTGATCTCCACTTTGGTGGCGGGGATGTTCCCCGTTAACGGGTCGAACTCGTAGACCGAAGCCATGTCCTCGAGTTTGTCCATGATGTCTCCCTCCATGAGTGCGCGCGGCGGCTCGGGGCAGCTCCACGGCTCGCGCAGCCTGGCCCCGCGGAGGCTCTCGCGGTCCCTCTCGGACCACCCGGGAGTTAGCAAGGCCAGGGTATTAATGAAGACCCCAGCTACAACTCAAGAAACTTGAAGTCGCCGGAAAGTGCGCTGGAGGAGAAGCGAAGAGGGATGATCTGTGCGTATGAAGCTGTACATGTGCGCTCCAGCCCTGCCCTACTGTCTCCAACAACACGCCCATGCGTACTGCTCTCTCCAGCGCCCGACACTGCGAGCACATCAGCGGCGAATCACAGCCCTGTTGAGCCAAAAGGCGTTATTTTCATCAAGGCTTTATATTAAAGCGATAACACACGGGAGTGAGTGAGTGAGTGAGTGAGTGAGTGTGTGTGTGTGTGTGTGTGTGTGTGTGTGTGTGTGTGTGTGTGTGTGTGTGTGTGTGCTGCTACTCATTTTACCGTGACGCGCATTATATAAACGAATACTCTAGAAATATCAATCGAACAAACTATCTATTGTTTATCATAATAGCCTAGTAGTTTCCGTGAGGTTGGCGCATTATTATAGACATAATTCAACAGCTGTGCGATCACAGGTGTGTTTGTTCCTGTCAATCAGTTCATCCAATCAGAATTTAGAGTCGATATAATCATCCAATAGTTGTAAACAAACAATCAAACAAACATAAACCGTCGTTACCTCACTAGGCTACCGTTTGACAGTGTTGCCAGATATAACTCACTCTTTCTTGCCCAAAAGCTGTCCAAAGCCCGCCCTAACGCACCAAAAAACGCCCAAAATAATATAGTATTATTTTATTTTAAGTGATTTAAATTTGATTAAATTACCTAGTTTACCTAGTAAACATGCTGGATAAGTTGGTGGTTCATTCCGCTGTGGCGACCCCACAATTGTCGTCATAAACGTCTTTATCAATGCAAACTTGGACGTCTCTTTTCTGGTTGGCTAATTACTGAAATAAAGGCGGAATTAACCTGTCACTCACATTATCCAGCAATAGCAGAACCATTCAATCAACTCTATACTGCCATATGTATGGGGACATGTAAGACGGTTGTTGCTGGAAGGGATACAGCTGCGGATGGAGGTTAACAAGAAATATTTATATTATTAATTAATTGACCCAATATTTGTGTTTTATTAACATCTACTCCCACCCCAACCATCAAAGTAATGTAAACA
>CAIGQZ010031698.1:3408788-3439221 GCA_903798205.1 Danio tinwini | reverse complement strand
TGGTCTAATCAGATTCAATGATGTATGCTAAGCTAAGCTAAAAGTGCTCCCACCGGACCTGGAGATCTGTGGTAAAATGGTAAAACTCAACTGTTTAACTCTTGAGGAGTCATAAAATGAGCATTTTTTTAAATATATATATAAATTGGAGGCTTCCTGTTAGTGTTATTAAACAAGCTACAAAACATTTATGTGAATTCTGTGGAGCTAAATGAAATTTTTGTTTCACAGTTTCAACACATTTTTTTGTATTCAATTTGCATTAATTAAAGCGCTATAAAAACAAAATGTACTTGTTATTGTTTGCTATGAGATAAGGGTGATTGCTACTTTAAACTGGAGATTTATAGAGAGGCTGTCTGGGATGTAGGATGTTAGTAAAATGTGAATGGTGTTTCACAGACTGATGCCACTCATCAATCATCTCCATCAGTCCTCCTGAGGAAAAGAAGACGAGCACAGCCTCGGCAGTTAATGATGATGATACACACGTTAAAATGAAGATGTATGACTGCTGTTGGTTTTTCCGGAAAGCTTTATCTCCCTCTGCGCTCTGTGTTACACCATCAGGACTCCGTGTTCAAACAGCGTCGATATCAAGTTGTTACAAACACAGCTTTTGTTGCCGTTTTGTTTTGCAAGTTTAAACTTCGACATTTTCAGTCCCATCCGCAGGGAGAGAGAACGCCGGATCAATCCCTACTAGAAATGTCACATCCGAGTCTTTTGTGACCATTAGCCAGGAAAATATCACGGCTTCTGTGATGAATACACTTTTTCATTCATGCTCTGAAACACCATAGTTGTAGTTAATATTTCATGTATATGTGACCCTGGACCACAAAACCTGTTTTAAGTGTAATCCTTTGATTTATACATCACCTGAAAGCTGAATAAAGAAGCTGCATGGTTTAGGATATGTCAATAATTGACTGAGATATTGAAAAATAAATAAACACAGAGGAAAAATGGCCTTTCAAGATGTCCAAATGAAGTGCTTAGCAATGCATAGAACAAAAATCAGTTTTAATACATTTACAGTACAAAATGTAAAACATGTCTTGTTTACCTTACAGCAAGAAGGTCGCTGGTTTGAGTCCCGGCTGGGTCAGTCGACATTTCTGTGTGGAGTTTGCATGTTGGCGTTGGCGTGGGTTTCCTCTGGGTGCTCCAGTTTCCTCCACAGTCCAAACACATGCGCTATAGGGGAATTGAATAAACTAAATTGGCTGTAGTATATCACCTCAAAAGTCTTGGTGTATCGAATCTATTGGTTGGTTTAAAAATTATCTTACAAATCGAAATCAATGTGTGCAAGTGGATGGCCTTGTTTCTAGTACTTTGAATGTAACTAAAGGAGTTCCACAGGGTTCAGTACTGGGGCCTCTTCTTTTTACTATATATATCAGGGGTCATCAACTATATTTGTCAAAGGGCCAGAGTTTTACTAGACAGTCACCTTGACGGCCAGACCCCCAAGAAGA
The DNA here is from genome assembly GCA_903798205.1 of Danio tinwini. Lineage (NCBI taxonomy): Eukaryota > Metazoa > Chordata > Actinopteri > Cypriniformes > Danionidae > Danio > Danio tinwini. Next base: position 3,437,737 of record CAIGQZ010031698.1, on the reverse strand, counting down.
AAATCAAATAAAAATCTCATTTTGGCTTAACATTATGTTTAATGTTTATACTTTTTCAATTGCATTACAAAACTGAAGGCATTTGATTCAGGCTCTCATCACCTATACCACAGTCAACCACTAGGAGTGATATTTTTCCTCAACTCAATTAGGCTGTCAACAAGGGAAAATGAAGCTTTAGCCATTGATTAAGCACTGTGAGTAGCCCGTTTCAGCATTATGATTTGAATTCACGCCCACTTTACGTTTCATTTGATGTGCGAACATTATTTGTGACCTGTTTTGTTCTGGTTCCAGGTTATTTATTTACCATGCTATTTTAAGTTGTGCCAGTTTTTCCTACTTTTTTTTAGTCCTGAGGCAGACATCCCAAGTCTCCCGGAAGTTCTGTGAGTCTCCCGCAAATGCATAGAGACTCCCGGATGCCCACAAACGAACGATAATCTCCCGGAAATCGCTCGTCTTCCTTCCGCTCCTCAAATACGTCGTGCACCTCTCTCCACCGCATCCCTCCTTGCTCTTTATCACATACACGTTGCCTACACCCCACCCAGTCTTCACTTACGCTAAAACCTGTTTGAAACTATAAATGCTTAACGCCGCATAGTCTGTCCACATTACGAAGTGTAGCCTAAATATAGTCATAAATGCTGGTTATTCTGACAAGAGACTCAGCTGTTGTTATTTTTAGTTGCTTTAATAGTGTGGACCACTATTTTCTTTTTGATCCTCACAATTTTGGAATCCAGCAGCGGGCTGGATTGAACGGCTCAGCGGGCCGCCAGTTGATGATCAGTGATATATATAAATAATCAAAATATCAAAAATGCTCATTTTCATTATTACGCTGATGATACAGTCATATACACAGCTGCATCTACACCCAATCTGGCCCTTTCTCAACTACAGATTGCTTTTAATGTACTTCAACATAATTTATCTGAGTTAAAACTAGTTTTAAATGCCGATACTTATGCTGTTTTCAAATTCAAAGCAAAAGCTAAGTTCTATTACTACTACTCATGGTGCAGAGATTGAATTGGTGTCCCATTACAAATATCTTGGAATTTTAATTGATGATACACTCTCTTTTAGTTCTCCCATTCAGAAATTGGTGAAAAACTAATAGCGATTTTAGGCTTCTATTTTAGAATTAAGAACTGCCTTTCTTTTGATGCTAAAAGGAAGCTGGCTGATGCAACGTTTATGTCGATATTGGACTACGGTGATGTTATCTTCATCTCAAAGTCTGCATGCATTGGATACTGTCTACCATGGTGGACTAAGATTTATCTTTGCTTTGTCCGTTCGTAGGCTCAAGCATTGGCATATCTTTGTTTACAAATCTATACTGGGTTTACTCCCATCATTCATTCATTTTCTTTTCAGCCTAGTCCCTTTATTAATCCGGGGTCGCCACAGCGGAATGAACCGCCAACTTATCCTGCACATGTTTTACGCAGCAGATGCCCTTCGATCTCTGGGAAACACCCACACACACTTATTCACACACATACACTATGGCCAATTTAGCCTACCCAATTCACCTGTACCGCATGTCTTTGGACTGTGGGGGAAACATGAGCACCCGGAGGAAACCCACGCGAACGCAGGGAGAACATGCAAACACACAGAAACGCCAACTGACCCAGCCGAGGCTCAAACCAGTGACCTTCTTGCTGTGAGGCGACAGCACTACCTACTGCTCCACTGCTTTGCCCATTACTCCCATCATATCTACAGAATTACATTTGTAAAAAGCCTGTTCTTAACTACGCTCTTCGGTCACGATATTTATTTACTGTCTTTTCCTAAAGTGCGGACTGAGATGGGAATAAAGGCTTTTAAATACGCAGCACCTTTTGCATGGAATAATCTGCAAAACAAAGTTGCAGTTTAAAGACTTGATTTCACTAAATGCTTTTAAAAAAACTATAAAAGATTTAGAAGTTAAAACACCAACGCAATCTCATGGCAATTCGTAACTTTTTGATTTAGTGGCTAATTGGTATGAATTCGTACCATCTAATTCGTACAAATATTTATTTATTTTTTTTGTAAATTTTTGTTATTTTATTTATGTTGTATTAATAAGGATAATGGAAAGATTGTGAATGTATGCAAATTGATTGTTATCTCAGTCTTTTGTGTAATTATTAAAAGTATTAATGCATTTCTGTTACTGTTCAAGCATTGTTAATAAAAAAAAACTATAATAATTTGTACAAATTAGTACGATTTGCTGATCACCCAATGACGGTTGGGGTTAAAGGTGGGGTTAGGTGCCGCGCCTCCTTTTTATAATCATACATATTCGTACGACTAAATTCGCCACTAAATTGACAAAATGTAAAATCAACATTTAATCACCCAATGACGGTTAGGGGTGGGATTAGATGCCACGCCTCCTTTTTATAGTCGTACATATTTGTACGACTGAATTAGCCACTAAATTGACAAAATGTAAAATACTTGCATTTCCTCGTGAGATCAGGCTGGGAACACAGGCTTGTAGATGTTTTGAATAGTTTGCCAGTGTGACTTTATGTTAACTGTTAATTGTTTTTGTTTGTTTGTTGTTTGTTAGACCCATGTGACGTGCTCTGCCTCTTGGCCAGCACGCTCTTGTAAAAGAGATTTTTAATCTCAATGTGTCTTTCCTGGTAAAATAAAGGTTATAATAATAATAAATATGTGTGTGAATGAGCGTGTATGAGCGTTTCACAGTGATGAGTTGCAGCTGGAAGGGCATCTGCTGTGTATAGCATATGCTGGATAAGTTGGCGGTTCATTCCGCTGTGGTGACCTCTGATGAAAAAGGGAAGGAAAACTAATAAATGAAGGAATACTGGTGATATCAAAATGCTGTTTCTGAATTATTGATGAGATGTGCATTATTTGTCAGTGTTATTCTACACTCTCAGAACACTTCTACCTTTTTAAAAGGTACAAATTTGTACCTTAAAGGTCCATATTAATACCTCAAGGGTACATATTAGTATCTAAAAAGTACAAAAGTGTTCCCCTTAACATTATTAGGTACTAATTTATACTTTTGAGGTACTAATATGAACCTTATGTACAAATGTGTACCTTTTGAAAAGGTACCACCCCAGTGACAGGTCCTGTACCTTTATTTCTGAGAGTGTACAAGACTTAAATTCAAGATTTTTAATTGAAGATCTTCTCAGTTTTTTTTTGACAAGTGACTACAATTTTAATAAATAAATGTAATTTCAAATTAAAATTCAAGCACTTTCAACAACCTGGGTTTGTTTTTAAGTACTTTCCAGGCCTTGAATCCATGTGTCTGAAATTCAAGTACTTTCAAGAAGCGTGGGAATGCAAAGAAAAATAATCCGAAACAAGAAAATACATTTGAATTCTTTCTTTATTTCTCTTAAGGAACAACCGCAAACGTCTTTAAATAAAACCTGTACAGTATTTACAATCAAGTATTTTACACCCAGTTTGGTCACATGCACATGTAACAAAAATCAAAGTCTGTGTACAATCATTTACAATCCTCAGGAGGAGTCAGTGTGATAAAGGCACCTGTAGCCTCAGCTGTATAGAAACGCCTATAAACCTGCTTGTTTTAATCGCCTAGGGTTGCCAGGTCACTAGAAAGCACCAATTGTTTTAATTAACCACAAAAAAGTGCATAAGGCTTTTAAAAGCAGTGTTCTGTGATGGCATGATGTTGCAGACGCTGGAAGGTAAGGCGTAAGGAGTATCGCAGCTGGCAAAACTCACCTTTGGCATTACAGGAGCCGCAGGTTAGCGCTATATGCTGACAAATAAGCAGGTGTGTCCCCCGTAAAGATGTAGAAGCTTCTACAGCACATCTACGCCATGCATCACTGGCCTAGAAGACAAAATGAAGAGTTCACATGCACAAAATCTCTAAACTTTTCTTCTAAAACGAGCCCTTTTTTTGGCTCTTGTGGGTAGCTTCAGTCATTTCACTTTTATGTCAATGAATAGGGTGTTTTTGTTGCCTGTAAAGTGAAACAACTTATCATAAACATATAGGAGATTAAGGAAAATTGCTTGTTTTTGAAAGAACTTGGCATTTAGAGGTTTGTGCATCTGAACTCTTCAGATATAAAGCACCGTAAAGACTAAACGTACCACTGGTAAAACTACTGTCTTAAATGCGTTAAGAAAGATACTCTGAAAGGGGATAGTTCACCTAAAAATGAAAAGATTATGTTAATTTAAGCACCCACAGGTCATCTACACTCTCAGAAATAAAGGTACTGTAGCTGTCACTGGGGTAGTACCTTTTCAAAAGGTACATATTTGTACCCAAAGGGTCCACATTGGTACCTAAAAGGTGCATATTAGTACCCAAATGTACCTAAAAAGTACCTTTGAGGTACCATTATAGACCCTTCAGGTACAAATATGTATCTTTTAAAATGGTACTGCCCCAGTGACAGCTCCAGTACCTTTATTTCTGAGAGTGTAGATGACTCTTTTTCTTCAGTAGAATATTAAAGAAGATTTTGAGCTGCATCTGTGATGCATATAATGACAGTGAATGGTGACCGTTTTTTAGATGAAAAATAAAACATACAAATGATTCCAAATCAATAGTCAAGGCTAGGACCAGACAGAATCTGCTGACAGTTTTTGCTATTTCTGCTGAGCATTTTGTAAAAAATCTGTGGATTTATGCGGAATGATTTTGGGAGTCTCATAACTAAAAACTTTATACATGAAATAAAAAATAATACTTTTTAAACTTTTATTTAAAGTTTACAATTCAAATCCAAGTAGATCCACTTTATTTGGTAAACAAAGCAAGTCTCTCATATAATATATGAACTAAATATGACTTTACAAACTATTGTAAATAAATCATACGAATATTTTCACATTAGTCAATAATTGGACTGAAATAAATTTTAAAAACATGATAATGTAAATGTACACACATTTACTCAAGTAAATAAAACAGAATCAATGATGGGCAAAAAAATCTGTGGAATTCTACGAGCGCAGATTCCATGTGGACCTAGTCATGGCTCCTGCTGACATACTGAGGTCTTGTAAAGTGAAATGATCACTCCGTGTAAGAAATTGAGAATTATTTACATTATTATTAGCTTTAATCTACATCTGGGATATAAAAATGGTGCATTTGTCACAAAAGTGACGGTACTATATTCGCACAGGCATCTGTTTGACCATTAATATTGTAAATAACATTCAATTTCTTATGCAGAACAATCATTTCATATCACAAGACCTCAGTGCGTCATTAGGAGCCATGCTTATTGATTTGGACTTGTTTGTATGTGGTTATTTTTAATCTCAAAAACCAGTTGTAAGAGCAACAAATAATAACTTGACTTCTAGTTGATCATTTAGAAAAGTGTCAGAAGCTCGATTCTAATGAATCATCTGTTGAACTGCATCTCAATCATTACAAATACTGCAGAAGACCCACAGGAACCCACATGGACCCAAGATTCTCACAGAAATCAGTCAAGTTTGGTTAAGGAGAAATCATGGTTTGGGGTTCCATTCAGTATGGGGGCGTGCGAGAGATCTGCAGAGTGGATGATCAACATCAGCAACCTGAGGGATCAAGACATTTGTGCTGCCCATTACATTACAAACCACAGGAGAGGGCAAATTCTTCAGCAGGATAGCGCTCCTTATACTTCAGCCTCCACATTAAAGTTCCTGAAAGCAATGGTCAAGGATTGACCAGCCCAGTCACCATGCATATACATTATTTAGCATGTCTGGTGTAAGATGGAGAAGGCATTGAAGATGAATCCAAAGACTCTTGATGAACTCTGGAAGTCCTGCAAGAACGCTTTCTTCACCATTCCAGATGACTTTATTAATGCGTGATTTGAGTCATTCAGAGATGTATGGATGCAGTCCTCCAAGCTCATGATGGAGTCAGACACAATATTCATTCTGTTTCCACTGCAGCATGAGTTTATATTCTATACTGGACATTATTTCTGTTCAGTGACAAGGCTTTTGTCTAAGCAAATTCAGACCTTACTGTCCTAATGAAATCATTTAAAATCAAGGCACGATCATATTTTATTTTGGTAAAATAAGCATAATCTAGAGGCCTTTGCCTTTCATATAAGCCACTTCTGATAACAAACGATCAACTAGAATTTATTCAAGTTATTATTTGTTGCTCCTAAAACTTGGATAAGTGACAAGACTTTTGTCAGCAAGTGTAGTGTAAGAATATAAATCACCAAGCACCATGGATTCAGCTCAAAATCTTCTATAATGATCTACTGAAGAAAAAAAAAACATCTTGGATGACCTGCGGGTGAGTAAATAAACATGAAAATCAGTTTTTTGAGTGAACCATCCCTTTAGGACTGCTAAATAGTGACTTTTAAGTGGAGCACCAGGATTTGCAGGCCACTGACTGGCATGGCTGTGAAAACAGCCTTGTAACAAATGAGACGGGGGAAAAAATAGAGAGAGAAAGAGAGAAAAGCTGAAATTATCAGTGCAGATGATGTGTTGTTACGGAACTGTATTCGCAAACCAATTTCACAGTCTTTTAGTCTTAGCAACACATTTTGATTCGAAAGAACATCACAAATGTAGCAAAAACATATTCAAAACAACACTTTTCATTTCTATAATGAAACGAGTAAAAGACTCGCAGTCTTCCGTAATCTCACTAATGAGGGGCACATTAAAAAGTATCATGAAATTATGAAAACACTGTAACTTTTACAACATCTCACTTCATCTGTGAAAACTGAATGAAGTGTGTTGAATTAAATGATCAAAGTGCTAAATCAGTTTATAAGAGTACGGTGGCCGGGAAGTGCAAAACAATATTACAAAATGTGCAACACTTTTACAAAGCTCGAGACAAATTTACATTTTGAAAAACATTTTTACCTATCATAAAACACAATGACATAAAAAAAAACATTTTACCAAGAATGAAACAAATTTACATTTTAGAAAAAAATGAACAAGACGCAAAACACTTTCACCAGTCCCGAAACACATTTACAATTACAGATTATTTACGGAAAGGGAATGTACCACACACCGGAAGTGATGAGGAATGTACCACACACCGGAAAATATCAACTCGCGTGACTTTGTAGACACAGGTTAACACGAGTCTACAACTATAAAAATCATGGTTTGACCAAGTGTGATAAAACATCATTTTGTCGTTTAGAGCTATACTGAGAAAATATCAGCGTGAGAGTTTGTAGAAACATGTAAACGCAAGAACATGGAATCAATCAAAGCACAGCATATGTTGACTGATAAAGATATCAAAACCAGCTTCAACATCTAGTCCTGAATAGCTCAGACAGGTCTACTGATACTCATGCTGAACCTTTTGACTTGGGTTCGAATCCCGTTGATGACATGTCAATTATAATCATTTATTTGCATTATTTTGGTTATATACTGTTCTGCCACACGCATATTAAAATCAATAATGTTTACAATGACACTGACACCAAGTAATACGAATATTTATTTGGTATGAGCATGTTTTGTTGCTGTGAAAAAGTGACGAAGCTGCTAATCTGCAAAAGTGAATAGTTTACATTTGTAAAGGGTCCCCAGTTAACACGGTCACCAGTTAAACTGTAACACTGGCTTTGTTCAGTTTACTTTTAAGAGTCCTCAAGCAGATGTTTACACTGTACACTTGACATCATGTCCACGATTACAGCGTTTAAGTGGCCCTTGTTAAAATATTGAACACATTGATGCAGTATGTTTAGTGTTTCCGTCTGGTCCGGTCCTTTATAAACTCCAAACACCGACCACACAAAAAAGCAAAACCGCGTTAAGCTGCTTATGTGTTTGCCACAAAACATCCCTCGACCGCGGTCCACATTCTGTCACTATAAATTTTATTTACGCCATTTACTCCACAACACGAATTTACCACGCTCACCACCAATGACAACAACACTTTTCTCTGCATCACTCCCGGTGTGCGGTACATGCCGCATCACTTCCAGTGTGTGGTACATTCCCTTTCCGTAAATAATCTGTAATTGTACATTTGTTTTAGGACTGGTAAAAGTGTTTTGCGTCTTGTTAATTTTTTCTAAAATGTAAATTTGTTTTGTTCTTGGTAAAATGTTTTTTATTTATGTCATTGTGTTTTATGATAGGTAAAAATGTTTTTCAAAATGTAAATTTATCCTGAGCTTTGTGAAAGTGTTTCACACTTTGTAATTTTTTCTTTTGCACTTCCCGGCCACCGTATAAGAGAGATAATCAGACAATTTAGCGACTCTGAATGTGCAAGCGATTGTTTTAAACCAAACTTTGGCAACCCGTTTGACATTGCATATTTTGATCTTAATTTACAGGGACAGTCACACCAAAATGACAATTCTGTCATCATTTACTCTTCCTTCACTCATCACAAACCCGTTTGAGTTTCTTTCTTCTGTTGAACACAAACGAAGATATTTTGAGGAATGTTAGAAACTGGTAACCACTGACTTCCATAATATTTGTTTTTACCTACTATGGAAGTCGGTGGTTACTAGTTTCAAACATTCTTCAGAATATCTTTGCATATCTGTGTGTACAGGAATATGTGGTTTACAGGGACACGAAGTTGTATAATGACATGGGTATGACTTAGTTGTAATGTTTACAGGGGTCACACCTCGTGCCCCTCTAATTCAAAATGCTTAAAAACCATATTTAACGAAGTCAGTGGTTTAAATATTCTTCAAAATATCTTTGTATGTACAGATATATGTTGTTTAAAGGGACACAAAGTTGTATAATGACATGGGTATGACTTAGTTGTACTCTATTAAGATGGTTTACAGGGTCACACCTCCTGTCCCTCTAATTCAAAACAGTTAAAATTCATATTTAACAAAGTCAGTGGTTACCAGTTTTGAACATTCTTCAAAAAAAATCTTTGTATGTGTGTACAGGATTATGTGGTTTATAGGGACACAAAGTTGTATATTGACATGGGTATGACTTAGTTGTACTTTATTAAGGTGGTTTACAGGCTCACACCTCGTGTCCCTCTAATTCAAAACATGTAAAAATAATATTTACCGAAGCCAGTGGTTACCAGTTTCGAACATTCTTTAAAATATCTTTGTATGTACAGATGTATGTGGTTAACAGGGACAGAGTTATATAATGACATGGGTATTAGTTAGTTGTACTCTATTAAGATGGTTTACAGGGTCACACCTCCTGTCCCTCTAATTCAAAATGCTTAAAAATCATATTTAACGAAGTCACTGGTTAACGGTTTCACCCATTCTTCAAAATATCTTTGTATGTACAGTATGTGTGTGTGTGTGTAAACAGATATATGTGGTTTACAGAGACACAAACTTGGATAATAACATGGGTATGACTTAGTTGTACTCTATTAAGATGGTTTACAGGGTAACACATCACGTCCCTTTAATTCAAAATGCTTTAAAAGCATATTTAACAACGTCAGTGGTTACTGGTTTCAAACATTCTTTAAAATATCTTTGCATGTGTCTGTGTGTGTGTACAGGAATATGTGTTTTACAGGGAAACAATGACATGGGTATGACTTAGTTGTATTCTATTAAGGTGGTCACACCTTGTGTCTCTCTAATTCAAGACACTTACAAATTATATTTAACAAAGTCTTTTAACATTCAAATTTTGCCACAGTTTTCCTGTGAGGGTTGGTTTAGGGGTGGGGGTGGGATTAAGGCTATATCATATGGGGTTTTTAATGTATAAATATACATTACGCCTATGGAGTGTCCTTGTAAACCATGTATACAAGTATGTGTGTGTTCAACAGAAAATTAATCTTTGAAACTGCTTGAATGAGAGTAAATAGTGAGTAAATGTTCATTTTTTTTGTGATGAACTATCCCTTTAAGAGCAAAACACACAGATGCATGTAGGAAAAAGACGCAAGATGCTACAAAGCAGCATTTTTCACAGTTTTCGAAAAAACAAAAGCTCTTTGAAGTAGATCCTCTGATCATTATTTAATAATTTTTGGCCTTATTCTAAAGGCTTCACAGAAAAGATCCAAAAAAACTGCTCTTTTAGTGAACATACTGCTTGGTTTTAAAAAACTGAAATGAACCATTTGGTTAAAAACACCGTATTTTAGTAGTACTATCACATTCTAGAATTAGAAACTCATAAATAACCTTAATAGGGATGAAACATTGGCTTAATGAAGGTGCAGGAATGATGCACGAAAGGTAAAGAAGAATGTATTCTTCCTCATTAATATGTATGTATGCATATGAGATTTACAGTATGCAAATGACCCCAGTCTGAAGATTTTTCCTTCGATATCTTTAATTTATATCAGCTTCAAATGGCCAATAGCAGCTTTCTATTTTATGAAGAAAAATAATCAAATAAAGGTAACTTGTGTATTTACGTTGAATTTACAAATTAAATTTTGTCAGTGCGAGTTGTGTATTAATTTAATTTTGTAAATGTATTATTTTTGAGACTAATATGACTCCATACATCACTGTCATATAAGGAAAAAAAGAGGCTGGTGAATTACAAAATAAATAAATAAATAAAAATATTGTGCGCATAAGAGTGATAGATAGGTTTCATTAAAACATACTGTAAATCTGGGGAAGCACAGCTAGACGGATGGTGTAAAAATAAATAAAGTTGCGTGTTTTCCAGCAAGACGAACTGGTGGACGCCCACATTCCCCCATCAGATCCTCCAGTGCAGAGGAGGCTTGCTTTCTATTGCAGTTAATAAGGAGTGAAACTCAGAAGAAAAAAAAAAGACATCGCCTAATCTGACCTACTTCAACACGGCTGTTTTTAAAAAGGCTGCTCGTACTGGAGGAAGAAACCTCAGTCAATGATACTCGACTGAGAGTGATCTATTTCTTACTGATTTAAAGGAATAATTCACCCACAAATGAAAATTGGCATCATTCACTCAGCTTTCACTTTGGTTGAAACCTATTTGAGTTTCTTTCTTCAGTTAAACACGAAAGTAGATATTTTGAAGAATGCTGGATGTCTTCTATAGTGTTTTATTTCATCTATGGAAGTCAATGAGTGCCAGCAAAAAATTATTTCTACAAAACATCTTCTGTGATGTTTAACAGATACTCATAAACGTTTAAAACCATAGTAAATTGTGAGGTAATTTTCAATTAACCCCTTTTTCAGTTGTACTAAACCTATTTGAGTTTCTTTCCTCCGTCAAACACAAAACAAGATATTTTAAAGAATGCTGGATGTCTTAGTATTTTATTTCTATTATGGAAGTCAATGGGTGCCAGCAAAATTCTTTCAACAAAATAACTTATTTGGTGTTCAACAAATAAACAAAACTCTTAGTAAACGTATAGTAAACGTATTTGAGTTTCTTTCTTTTGTTAAAAACAAAAGAAGATATTTTGAAGAATGCTGAAAGTCTCCCATAGTATTTTTATTTCAATTATGGTAGTAAATAGGTGCCAAAAAATCTACAAAACATCTTCTTTGGTGTTCAACAGATACTCAGAAACGTTTAAAACCACAGTAAATCATTAAGTAATTTGCAATTACCCCCTTTTCACTTGTACTAAACCTATTTAAGTTTCTTTCCTCCGTCAAACACAAAAGAAGATATTTTGAAGAATGCTGGTTGTCTTCTATAATATTTTATCTCTACTATGGAAGTCAATAGACGCCAGCAATAATTATTTTATCAAAACATCTTATTTGTGTTTAACAGATACTCAAACATTTAAAACCACAGTAAATTGTGAGACAAATGTCATTTTGGGGTGAACTATCCCTTTAAATGAGTAAATAATTAAAGGGTTCAATTAATAGTGTAACAGTTGACTCAACTTCATGTTGTATTAATTATTTTGTTGGTGAAACAAAAAAAAAGAAGAAAAGTAGAAGTTTAGCAGATTGTTACGGCTGCTCTTTTCCATATAACAACATATGGCAAAGCTCAAAATGCTCCACACACAAACAAATCCTACAAAACGCAATCAAAACATCATAAATAATCAGATGATAATCAGATTAATGTTACATTGAATACTTCCATTGCAAATCAAAACATTTATTGTGGTTTCAGAGTATCTTTAGAGAATGCCATGGTTTGTTTTATGCAAGATATTCAACCCTAAAAGTAATAATACTACTAGTAATAATTCTTCGGATGGTCATTGTGTGAGAAAGAGCAGCTTAAACAAGGTTAAAGGGGTAGTTCACGCACAAATCTAAATTGTGCCAACATTTACTCACTCAACTTGTTCCAAACCACTTTCTTTCTTATGTTAAATACAAAAGAAGATACCTTGAAAAATGTCAGAAAGCAGCAGCCACTGACTTCATTAGTAGGTACCAAAATACTATGGATGTCAATGGTTACCGGTTTCCAACATTCTTCAGAATATCTTCTTTTATGTTCAAAAGTGAGTGTGAAAATGGTGAGGACATTGTCATTCTTGAGTCTATCCCTTTAGATTCTTACTTGTGTGTTTCACTTAGAAAATTAAAGTCTAATTTAGGTTTACAGAAGGGCAAATTTTACGTTTTGGTTGTAATGTTGCTTAAAAAGTAATTACATTGAAGTTTTTAAAGTTTCATATGGGGTTATAGAAAGGTAGTGGGCTAACAAGACTAGTTTGAACGATATGATGAAGAGAGTTTCAGACCAATTTTTGATTATTTTATTTATTTGTGTTCCATTGAAATGAAAAGAAGATATTTTGAAGAATGTTTGAATTGAATTTTTCATTCTGTGGATGTCAATGGATACAACATTTTTCAAAATATCTTCTTTTGTATTAAAACAAAAACACGAGCGAGAAAATGATAACAACTTTCATTTTTGAGTGAACTGTCCCTTTAAGCCCAAGATTGCATCTAATTTTTTTGCCTTAACCTGTCAATGATTCCCCAATGGGATGAGCTTATTATATGGACAAACCCTCAAAATGCCCACTCAGCAGACTCTGAAAACTGCTGCAGACCGCTGAGACACTTCTAGAAGTCAATAAAGCTGGACTCCTGTCATGTGCAAGAAAACAAAACCGAGGAAGATTTTACACACTTTAAACCTGAGGTAGAAAACATAAAATGTACAGCAGGATGGGTTTGAAACAAAGGAAGCCTATCAGAAGGGGGCTGTACAGTGTTTGTGTTTTAAAGGGATAGTTCACTAAAAATTTAACTTATGTCATTATTTCCTCTCCTCAAGTGGTTGCAAAAATCGATGGGTTTCTTTATTCTGTTAAACACAAAAGAAGATAATTTGAAGAATGTTAGAAACATGTAACCATTGACATTCGTAGTAGGAAATACAAAGACTACAAAAGTCAATGGTTACAGGTTTTCAGCTTTCTTTAATTATCTTCCTTTGTGTCTAACTGAAGATATTTTAAAGCTGAAAACCTGTAACCATTGACTTCCATACTGTAGTAGAAAAAAACAAAGACAATAGAAGCCAATAGTTACAGGTTTTTAGCTTTCTTCAAAATGTCTTCTTTTGTGTTTAACTGAAGATATTTTGAAGAAAGTTAAAAACCTGTAACCATTGACTTCCATAGTAGGAAATAAACAAAGACTATAGAAGTCAATGGTTACAGGTTTTCAGCTTTCTTTAATTATCTTCTTTTGTGTCTAACTGAAGATATTTTAAAGCTGAAAACCTGTAATCATTGACTTTCATAGTAGGAAAAGTAAACAAAGACTATAGAAGTCAATGGTTACAGGTTTTCAGCTTTCTTCAGTTATCTTCTTTTGTGTTTAACTGAAGATATTTTCAAGCTGAAAACCTGTAACCATTGACTTCCATTCTGTAGTAGAAAAAAACAAAGACTATAGAAGTCAATGGTTACAGGTTTTCAGCTTTTTTCAGTTACCTTCTTTTGTGTTTAACTGAAGAGATTTTCAAGCTGTAAACCTGTAACCATTGACTTCCATAGTAGGAAAAAAACAAAGACTAAAGAAGTCAATGGTTACAGGGTTTCAGCTGTCTTTAAAATATCTTCTTTTGTATTTAACTGAAGATATTTTGAAGAAAGCTGAAAACCTGTAACCATTGACTTCCATAGTAGGAAAAAACAAAGACTATAGAAGTCAATGGTTACAGGTTTTCAGCTTTCTTTAATTATCTTCTTTTGTGTCTAACTGAAGATATTTTTAAGAAAGCTAAAACAAAACAACAACAAAAAAAAAAACTAACCATTGATTTCCATAGTAGAAAAAACAAAGACTTTAGAAGTTAATGGTTACAGGTTTTTAGCTTTCTTCAGTTATCTTCTTTTGTGTTTAACTGAAGATATTTTGCAGCTCAAAACCTGTAACCATTGACGTCCATAGTAGGAAAAAAAAAGGTTATAGAAGTCAATGGTTACAGGTTTTTAGCTTTCTTCAAATTATCTTCTTTTGTGTTTAATTAAAGATATTTTGAAGAAAGCTCAAAACCTGTAACCATTGACTTCAATAGTAGGAAAAAACAAATACTATAGAAGTCAATGGTTACACATATCTTCAAAAGGTAAAGGGTGAGCAAATGATGACAGAATTATAATTTCTGTGTGAACTATCCCTTTAAGGAAGCCATTGGTCACCCCCTGAAGAGGAAGGCATTGGTCCATACTATTGCACAATGTTTCAAGAGAAATGTAGGACTGGGATCCACAAATCTGCATCTGCTCATCCTTGGTCAACACAAAAGGTGCCAATACTCTAGGATTCAGTTTCCAGCACGACATCAAGGCTAAAGTCATATGGCTCTCTGGGTAATTCCAAAAGTGATGCCATCTTAAAGTATTTCCTTGAAATGAAGATGGAAGTAAATTCAGCAGCTACAGATCGAGAAGTTGTCTCGAGGATTTGTTTGGGTTTCGATGGGATGAGGCATCACCAAAACAGCACCTTAGAGGAAAACTCCACTTTTTTTTTCTTTGGAAATTAGGCTAATTTTACAACTCTCCTAGAGTTTTTCCATTTTAAAATCCATTCAGCTCATCTTCAGAGATGACAGGAGCATTATTAGCTTAGCTTAGCATAAGTCATTGAATTGGATTAGACCATTAGCATCTTGGTCAAAAAAGTCAATTTTGATCATTTTCCTATTTAAAGCTTGACTCTTTTGTAGTTACATCATGTACTAAAAATCAACGAAAAATGAAAAGTTGACATTTTCCCCGGCTAATATGTCTAGGAACTATACTATCATTTAGGCGTAATAATCAAGAATCTTTGTGTAGTTCCCAACCCTATCGACCTATAAAATATCAACTTTTCATTTTTCATCAGTCTTAGTACACAATATAACAACAGAAGAATCAAGCTTATAATAGAAACACCACCAAAACGTTGATCATTTCTAAACGAGATGCTAATGGTCTAATCTGAATCAATAATTTATGCTAAGCTAAGCTAAAAGTGCTCTCGCCAGACTCGGAGATCAGCTAAATGGATTTAAAATTAGTAAAATTCACCAGTTTAACCCTTGGTGACTTGTGAAAAGAGTTTCTTTCCAAAATAAAAAAGTAAGTGTTGTTTTAACATCCAGAAGAAATAGTTTGGATCATATTTCTCTGAACGCCAGGTTGAAAGGGTTTGTCTCATATCTCATTCTGGCTTTCTGGACTGAGACGTCTGGTTTTCGGACACCTAAAGTCGTGGCGTCCAATTATTCGACAACCTCCAAAAAAGGCACCATCGATATAACTCGCTTCAATAATGGAGGATCGTCACCTTTTCTTCCCCATCTTCGGATTCCAGATCTTCACTCTCATGTCACTGTGGGGCGGCAGAAGAACAAAAACAAAAGACATAAAATGAGAGCTGGAGGAAGATGCGCAAGGCCAATAATCGCAAAGAGAGAGAATCTTCAGATGGCAGATCTTCACACTGAACACATCAAAACCGTGAGTTCACAAAGCGAGTCCCTGCTCCGCGCACCAATTAGGCGCATGCACCGCTTTATCCCAATAAAAATCAAAACCCTGAAGTGTGAACCAGAACCATGAGCGCTCCTCCAAACTCACACACTGATTCTCTAAAGAAAAAGAGGAGTTCTGGATCACTGCGGGATGCAAACGAATAGGTCATTAGGCTAACATTAAGCTCAAATTAACTGTAGGTGCGTCCCAAATCGCATACTTATGCACTATTCTATGTATAATCATTTAAAAAGTGCGTTAACACTGAAAACTCTTACTGAAAATAAAGCGCACTTTAATTACCCTAATGCTGCACTCATTCAACCGGCAAAATGAAGTGTGTTATGATGGACACTTCACGCACTCAACGACCTCAGCTCTGCTCACATAGCGGAAGGGGCGGAGATATCGGGTGCACATGTTGGATTACTTTATTTAATTTGGATTGTGAAAGCAAAATTCTCCTATGAGAGTGATTATAGCGCCTCCCGATGGTGAATCTGGTTATAATCTTGGCAGGTATTATTTGGTACTTTGGTCATTTATTTTACTCATTTGGCAACCGTCAAACGTCATCAGGGAAACAGTTTGAACTTCTGCTTAGTAAAAAAACATTAGTGTTTCATTTGGGACGACACTACATAAATTTACTATGCTGGTGAGTGTGTAAGTGCATAAGTACATAGTGCATAAGGGCATAGTGTGCCATTTGGGACGCAGCTATTGATGATAAAAAAGAATTAATTAATTTTGACCATTATAAGCTGGTTTTATTCACAGACTGTTCCCACAGAAACTGTGTTTAAACCCCTTATAAAAGTGACTTTTGCATAACAGGTCCCCTTAAAAAAACTGTACAGGGAGTGCAGAATTGTTTTTAGTTTGAGCTATTTTAGGAGGATATCTGTGTGTGCAGGTGATTATTACTGTGCATAATTATTAGGCAACATAACAAAAAACAAATATATACCCATTTCAATGATTTATTTTCACCAGTGAAACCAATATAACATCTCAACATTTACAAATATACATTTCTGACATTCAAAAACAAAACAAAAACAAATCAGTGACCAATATAGCCACCTTTCTTTGCAAAGACACTCAAAAGCCTGCCATCTATGGATTCTGTCAGTGTTTTGATCTGTTCACCATCAACATTGCGTGCAGCAGCAACCACAGCCTCCCAGACACTGTTCAGAGAGGTGTACTGTTTTCCCTCCTTGTAAATCTCACATTTGATGATAGACCACAGGTTCTCTATGGGGTTCAGATCAGGTGAACAAGGAGGCCATGTCATTAGTTTTTCTTCTTTTCTTCTAAAATCATGTTTTTCTTGAAGGATGCAGACTTCTTCCTGTACCACTGCTTGAAGAAGGTGTCTTCCAGAAACTGGCAGTAGGACTGGGAGTTGAGCTTGACTCCATCCTGTAACCCAAAAAGGCCCCACAAGCTCATCTTTAATGATACCAGCCCAAACCAGTACTCCACCTCCACCTTGCTGGTGTCTGAGTCGGACTGGAGCTCTCTGCCCTTTACCGATCCAGCCACGGGCCCATCCATCTGGCCCATCAAGACTCACTCTCATTTCATCAGTCCATAAAACCTTAGAAAAATCAGTCTTGAGATGTTTCTTGGCCCAGTTTTGACGTTTCAGCTTGTGTGTCTTGTTCAGTGGTGGTGGTTTTTCAGCCTTTCTTACCTTGGCCATGTCTCTGAGTATTGCACACCTTGCGCTTTTGGGCACTCCAGTGATGTTGCAGCTCTGAAATATGGCAAAACTGGTGGCAAGTGGCATCTTGGCAGCTGCACGCTTTACTTTTCTCAGCTCATGGGCAGTTATTTTGCTCCTTGGTTTTTCCACACGCTTCTTGCGACCCTGTTGACTATTTTGAATGAAACGCTTGATTGTTCGATGATCACGCTTCAGAAGTTTGGCAATTTTAAGAGTGCTGCATCCCTCTGCAAGATATCTCACTAATTTTGACTTTTCGGGGCCTGTCAAGTCCTTCTTTTGACCCATTTTGCCAAAGGAAAGGAAGTTGGCTAATAATTATGCACACCTGATATAGGGTGTTGATGTCATTAGACCACACCCCTTCTCATTACAGAGATGCACATCACCTAATATGCTTAACTGGTAGTAGGCTTTCGAGCCTATACAGCTTGAAGACAACATGCATAAAGAGGATGATGTGGTCAAAATACTCATTTGCCTAATAATTCTGCACTCCCTGTATATGATTTTAAAAATAATTAAATTATTACCTGTTTTTAAGCAAAGGTCAGCAACATAAATAATGATTATAATGGTCTGAATTGTGTATTACAATAATGCTTTCTGTCAGCAAAATACCGTAACATCTAGTATTTTACTTCTGAAGCAAGATCTTTAGTTTTACCAAGCACCATTGCTGCAGGTGCTTTTCTCTCTCTCTTTTGTACGTCTTCTTAAAACACGAAGACAACAAAAAGTACTGAACAATCTGCTCACTTGATTTAATGAACAAGATCTCATGAATTATTCCACTGGAACACACTTACAAACTTTCCTTCTCTCTCTCTAAATCCTCACTCATGCATCTCATGCTCTATTTTTAATATTCATGTGGGATTCCAAAACTTGTCTTCACATTTAAACCAATTTTTGCTTCAATTTCAGTAACACTTTAAAAATAGTGTACATAAATTCAACAGTTTTATATAAAGCTGATCAGAAAAGCAGAGTAATATATTGTTACGTCCCAGGACATATTTGTTTTGTATTTCCTTTATTTTTTCTCTCCTCTACTCTAGTAGAAAATAATGACCATTACCTGCTGCCACTTACGAATTGCTCACTGATTGGAGGATGAGAAGAGCAGTGGGCATTTAAGCAGCATGCCTCCACTAGAACAGTGGCTGCGTCCAAAACCACCTACTATTTAGTAGGTGCTGCATTTGAATTTAAACAAACTCGGCCGTTAGAAAAGTACGTTCTATACAGTATTAATGTAAGAAGTATGAATGGAATTCGGACGTGCTACATCCCCCATTTTGTCATGATCATGTGACCTACCTGCGTCAGTTGCGTCACTTCACTCCCATTCATAAATTCTCTAACTGGGCATCATGGGATAGAGCAGCGTGCATGGGATGTGCACTTCAGAATCTCGCCGGAAGTAGTAATTCATCCGAGTACTTCTCGCATACTGATTTTCGAATTCTATGAATTCAAACATACTACTCGGCTCACATACTGATTTTAGCGTACTGTATAGTATGGAAGTGTGCGGTTTCAGACGCAGCCAGTGTGTTTTTGTGTGTGTGTGTGTGTGTGTGTGTGGAGGCTCTTTTGTGAGGCTTTACATTTTCTTTGGATCCTTTAAAGCAGTGGTGGGCAAACTTTTTAGACCTGAGGGCCACATCAAGTTTTCAAACCAAGTGAAGGGCCACATGTCAAGTCCTTCAGAAAATAAATTTAATTTATAGTGGCAGTATGCATGGAACATGTAATATCGGACAGAATTATGTCACATTAACACAAAACAGATTTCTTTAATAGTTATTGTAGACTTTATCAGCCTGCTATAACGACAGACACACCTCACACACCTCATTCTTGCACAGGAAATTCACCTGTGTTGTTTTGGCGCTGATGTCTAATGTCTAATGTCTTATTACCTGCCTATTAACAGGATCTAAACTGTTTATTAGCACTTAAAGTATGATCCTATTTTACATCCCTAATCCTACCAAATACCCAAACCCAAACCTAAATTCAGCTACTACCTTGCTAACTATTAATAAGCAGTTTATTGAGCTAAAAGTGTTAGTTAATGTTTAATAGAGGAAAATTGTACATTAAAATAAAATTAGACCAAACTAAGAGTTTTATTATTATTTAGTTGTTTTTTTTTTTTGCATTTTTTGTATTGAGTAATAAAATTACTTCTTGATGAACTAAGTTACTTTGTAGACAAACAAAGGTAAAATCAAACCAAAAGTGCTTCAAGTGTAGAAAATGTGTCGGTGTTAATAGCCATGATAATAAAGCCTTTTTAATTTTGTCACTTTTCGAGTGCCTTAGCCTTATGGTTTTGTTGTTTAAATTACAAATGTAATTTAAATACAATCATAATCATGTAATTAAACTTTTTTATTATTAACTTGCCTGTTGTAAAAGGGAACTTGAAAGAGGAAAGCAGGGAAAAGCAGAAAATAGTCAAACAGAGACACGAGCAGACAAGATAGAGATATGCTTATTTCACGGGACCGCCATTTTAAAACACGAAAACAAAGCTGCGGTGGGAAGAAACCCGGAAGTATAGGATCAGCACAGTAAACATTGCAACAACATGCTGTGTACTATAAACCTCCAGCTGTTGCTGCGACTTCAAAATGCAGAAATGGTGTAAACATCACTTTAATATCATTCAGTTTAGTTTAATTTAAACAATTAAAAGCATATTAGGCATCAAACAACATCACAATCTCTTTAAGAGTAATACGTTGTCCTCCTAGACTTCAGTTCATGGCAGCAGGTAAACACTGGGGACGCTTCCCTGCTTCAGCCTATGTAACACGGTGAGCGATAAAACACTGCAGTCCTCTGTAGCACATCTTCTTGTTGTCTTGTTGTCCATTTCCCGCTAACATTTACGCGCCACTGAGCGCACTCATAAACAAAGC
Organism: Danio tinwini; assembly: GCA_903798205.1. Classification (NCBI taxonomy): domain Eukaryota; kingdom Metazoa; phylum Chordata; class Actinopteri; order Cypriniformes; family Danionidae; genus Danio; species Danio tinwini. Next base: position 3,417,153 of record CAIGQZ010031698.1, on the reverse strand, counting down.
TGATTTGCCTTAGTATTCACCAGTGCTCAACAGAATGACTGTGAAGGTCATCAGTTCACCGCTCTTCACAGACTGAAAACACACATAGATGGACATTGGAGTGTTTTAAAGCCTTGAAGATCAGTCGATTCATCAGCGGAGCGGATCGCTCGTCTGTGTTAACATTGGGTAAACAGAGGTGAGTTTGGTGAACTGATGACCTTCACAGCCAATCATAGTCATTTCTGTTGAGGGCGTGATCACAATGGCCAATCAGCGCCGCTGTTTAAGAATGCCATCAACAGTGTCTTAAATGTTAACGAGAAATGGGTGTTTTGTTTTGTTTTCATTACAGAAATTTTGTATCGTGACAAGTCTAATATCGTGAAAGAATCAGTTTATTAACTTGAGTTTGATGAATGGCATCTAAAATGTGTGTTTGGAAAAAGAAAACGTTAGCTAAGTAGTGCCATTTGCCTTAATTTAGCTGAAAATGAGGTCAAATATCCCTTTTTATTTTCACTTTGCATTCAGAACGGACCTTCGGGTCACTCGGAAGGCGGTGAAATTATAAATTTGTGTCACTTTCTCGTTGCTGATAAGATATACAGCCAGGTCCACAATATTCCTGTGTGACTCCGGCGATACTTCCAGGTTTTTTTCCCACCGCAGCCTCGATTTCGCTGTTAATAATGGCGGCCACATGAAATCAGTCTATAGAGCAAGAAAGAAAGGACAGTACCGGAGGAGCAGGTGGGAGGTTTTAATGGAGGCTCAGGGGAGGCTGGTGGCCCGGCCCTTGATGGCCAGAACCCGACGGGGCAGACAGGGCGTGAGGCCGGGAACATAACTCCACAACTTCACCCGACAGTCACTGTATTACAGAGACCCACAGAACACACAAGAAACACACAGAGACAGAAGGAAAGAGGCTTGAGGAAACAGGCACATTAATGAAGAACAGCCAAACAATCCGACAATTCCCTGCCCGCACCATCTGCTCTACAAACAAGCATCCCCGAAATGCACAAAAGTGGGTCTTAAAAACATATTAGTCTGACTGAACATTTCTAAGTAGTCTGGCTGTCTGGAAAAAGCCATTGGCGGAGAGTGAAGAGAGACACTAGTTGAGCTGATGACCCATTTAAATACACTGGAGAGCTTTAAATAACTGCTTATATTACCATCGCAAAATGATCATATTTACTATCTGTTCTCCTGGTCTTGTTTTGCTCCGTGCACCTGAGAAGTTTTCGGCTCTAGTCATTTGAAGAGTCGGAAAGTTTGACCTGCCAACAGGTCATTTGGAGATATCATAATAGTTTTCTACACATTTTTATGACATTTCGAGTAAATGCTGGACACTAGAAATTGGTGGCATCATAATTGATGTATTAACAATGCAGACGCTGACATTAAAGCATTTGCCATTCTCTCTCTGCACAAAAACAAACCAAACTCGATTGAATTACGTGACGCAGTCTGAGTACAATGCAGTTAAAGTTCAATAACCGGAGGCAAATATGAGCCTTACTGTATATTTCTATAGGATATAGTTACATTTTTTTTTAAATGCTAATACGTTTGTATTCTACACTCTCAGAAATAAAGGTAGACAAGCTGTCACTGGGGTGGTACCTTTTCAAAAGGTCCAAATTTGTACTTAAAGGGTCCATATAGGTACCTCAAAAGTATTTTTTAGTACCTAAAAATTAAGAGGAACATTTTTGTACTTTTTAGGTACTAATATGTACCCTTGAGGTTTTAATATGATCCTTGTAGTGACAAATTTGTACCTTTTGAAAAGATACCACCCCAGTGACAGCTTGTGTACCATTATTTCTGGGAGTGTAGTTTAGGTGAATTATGTACAAAATCTACTGGTGAGTTAAAAATTCAGTTCCAAAATTGAACAACACTATCACAAACTCCGCTATTGTTGTGTGTTTGTTCGTGCTTGCCTTGATGAACACCTCCCTAAATGTACCATTCACACACATCATGATGTCATCATTTTCAAAGACTCAAGTTTTCAGATTTATGCCTTTTTTCAATCTCAAAAATACAATTGTCCTGTAAATGAACAGGGGAAACACAAAAACTTTCAGTTTTTGGCTAAAAACAGTCGAGTAAACGGTTTTTGTTTTCTGATCGGTTCATTAAAAGAGTTACTTGATTTGCTCCTCAGTGAATCAGTTAGCTGATTGAATTGGTTCAAAATGATTCAATGACTCACTCAATGAAATGAATACCTACTGTGCTGCCAACTACTGACAGTTTTTGTTTCACAATTAGAGAATAATTTCATTAAAAACACCATGTGTGTTTCTGCAAAAATAATCACTAATAATTGATGTTCAATTACAGTTACGTTGTGTATTAATTACAGCACAGTTCTGATTTTACTCCAAATGTAATCAAGATTCAATTTCTGTCATGCTGATAGCATCTGTGTTCATTGAAAGTACCTCATAGGGGGAGCGTTTGCAAATGCAGAAATCAATGGCCTTTGTTTTTGTGTCAGTATGGATTTGTTGAACATGAAATATAATATTCAGGTTTATAATAAACCAATAGGAAAATTTTATTTCGCCTCCATGACTTTTCCATGCATTTTTTGATTATACGGTTCGCAGTACTTTAATTGGGGTGAATTAACAACTAAATGAAATGTTAAAAGATATACAGTTGAAGTCAGAATTATTAGCCCCTGTTTATTTTTCCCCAATTTCTGTTTAACAGAGAGAAGATTTGTTTCAACACATTTCTAAACATAATAGCTTTAATAATTCATTTTCTAATCACTGATTTATTTTATCTTTGCCATGATGACAGCACATAATATTTGACTGGATATTTTTAAGACACTTCTATACAGCTTAAAGTGACATTTAAAGGCTTAACTAGGTTAATAAGATTAACTAGGCAGGTTAGGGTAATTAGGCAAGTTATTGTATAATAATGGTTTGTTCTGTAGACTGTCGAAAAAATATACAACTTAAAAGCGCTAATATTTTTTACTTTAAAATGGTTTAAAAAAATTGACATCTGCTTTTGTTCTAGCTGAAATAAAACTAATAAGACTTTCTCCAGAAAAAAATATATATTATCAGACACACTGTAAAAATGTCTTTGCTCTGTTAAACATCATTTGGGAAATATTTAAAAAAGAAAACACAATTCAAAGGGGGGCAAATAATTCTGACTTCAACTGTATATGCTTTAATCAAACCAAGCAGAATTGTAATAACTGGAAAATAACAGACTTTATCTGGAGATGTAATCTGGAATTGTCCAATCAAATGCAATTATTCAAAGTCTAATAACAATGCACAGTGATAATCTGTCACTTAAATGACATTGATAGATGAAAAATACATTGTTACTTTAGTCTCATCTGGATTATAAAGAATTTTTATATTGGCTTTTTTTACTAATTCAAAAGATGGTGGCATGGTGGCTCAGTGGCAAGCACTCTTGCCTTACTGCTGGTTCGAGTCCCGGCTAGGTCAGCTGGCATTTTTGTGAGAGTTTGCATGTTCGTATTGGCGTGGGTTTCCTGCGGGTGCTCCAGTTTCCACCACAGCCCAAACATTTGCGCTATAGGTGATATGGGTAAACAAAACTGGCCATAGTTTATGAGTGTATGGGTGTGTGAATGAATGAGTGTATGGGTGTTTTCCAGTACTGGGATGTGGCTGTGTTCCTTTACTTTCCTGCACAGTCAGTGTTGCATGTGCACAAACAGTACCTGGATGCAGTGAAGATCTGTTTGGAGTTGGTGCAGATGGCATTGATGGGGCTGTCGTGACCCTTGATATCCCCTATTGGCGTAAAGTTGTCCACGTTCCACACCTTCAGCATTCCAGCCCGGCAGGCGCTGAGGAGCATTGGCCGCCCCGGAACAAACGCCAGGGCACACACCCAGTCCTTGTGTGCATTTGGGATTTGCTGTGCAGAAAATAAATAAATAAATAAATAAATAAATAAATATAAACTACAAAACTTCAACAAACTTTAATATTTTTATGTTTCTCTTGTTTCTTCCTGTTTATTAAAATTGGATTTAATATTTTTTCGACAGAATATAAATTTGGGTGTAGTAATTTTTTAATCTTTAGTTTTTTTTTGTTAGATTTGTTCCAGATTTATCTTTGGTGTGGACTATTATAACGTACACTCACAGTCACTTTATTAGGTACACCTGTCCAACTGCTTGTTAACGCAAATTTCTAATCAGCCAATCACACGGCAGTAACTCAATGCATTTAGACCTGTAGACATGGACAAGACGATCTGCTGCAGTTCAAACTGAGCATCAGAATGGGGAAGAAAGGTGATTTAGGTGACTTTGAACGTGGTATGGTTGTTGGTGCCAGACGGGCTGGTCTGAGTATTTCAGAAACTGTTGATCTACTGGGATTTTCACACACAACCATCTTTAGAGAATACAGAGAATGGTCCGAAAAAGAGAAAATATCCAGTGAGCGGCAGTTCTGTGGGCACAAATGCCTTGTTGATGCCAGAGGTCAAAAGAGAATGGCCAGACTGGTTCCAGCTGATAGAAAGGCAACAGTAACTCAAATAACCACTTGTTACAAACCGAGGTCTGCAGAAGAGCATCTCTGAATACACAACACGTCCAACCTTGAGGCGGATGGGCTACAGCAGCAGAAGACCACACCGTGGGCCACTCCTGTCAGCTAAGAACAGGAAACTGAGGCTACAATTCATACAGGCTCACCAAAATTGAACAATTGATGATTGGAAAAACGTTGCCTGGTATGATGAGTCTAGAATGCTGCGACATTCGGATGGTCGGGTCAAAATTTGCCGTCAACAACATGAAATCATGGATTTATCCTGCCTTGTATCAATGGTTCAGGCTGGTGGTGGTGGTGTAATTGTGTGGGGGATATGTACTTAGCGCACTTTCGACCCATTAGTACCAATTAATATTCGTGTCAATGCCACAGCCTACCTGAGTATTATTGCAGACAATGTCCTTCCCTATATGACCACAGTGTACCGATCTTTTGATGGCTACTTCCATCAGGATAACGCACCATGTCATAAAGCGTGAATCATCTCAGACTGGTTTCTTGAACATGACAATGAGTTCACTGTACTCAAATGGCCTCCACAGTCACCAGACCTCAATTTAATAGAGCACCTTTGGGATGTGGTGGAACGGGAGACTTGCATCATGGATGTGCAGCTGACAAATCTGCGTGATGCTCTCATGTCAATATGGAGCAAAACCTCTGAGGAATATTTCCAGTACCTTGTTGGACCTATGCCACAAAGATTAAGGCAGTTCTGAAGGCAAAACAGGGTCCAACCCGCTACTAGTAAGGTGTACCTAATAAAGTGGCTCATGAGTATACATGCATAAATATATTATTATATTATATATTATTAAATATATTATTGTAAAGCATAAATATTAATTTGAAAGAGAGATCTGTGAGGGGTGTACTCATTTATGCTGAGCACAAGACACATAAAAGCTCTGTATTTCACATTGGTGCATTTCACTTTTTTTAACAACCAAGTTCCAGTTCATACCACCAATTCCACAGGCCTTTGGGGAGCTGGACAGAAAGTCTCATAAAGGAGAGCAACCAGAGCACTTTATCTTGACAAATTTACTCAGTTGTGCAGTCAAAGAGGGCAGGCGAGAATAACAGCGTGTTCAGCTAAACACACTGCTTACACACACACACACACACACACACACACACACCGTTCACTACTCTGGGATTTAAACATCTTCCTATTGAAGGCGAGGTGGTGGATGGATGGATGGATGGATGGACGGACGGACGGACGGACGGACGGACGGACGGACGGACGGACGGACGGACGGACGGACGGACGGACGGACGGACGGACAGACAGACGGACAGACGGACAGACGGACAGACGGACAGACGGACAGACGGACAGACGGACAGACGGACAGACAGACAGACAGACAGACAGACAGATAGATAGATAGATAGATAGATAGATAGATAGATAGATAGATAGATAGATAGATAGATAGATATGGCTTATTAGTATGAATTAGCATGTTGCTAGCATGTTTCAAGTATAATCTAGCCTGTTGTTAGCATGTTTCTAGTATCATTTATCATGTTAACATGTCTCTCGCATGAATTAGCATATTTCTAGTCTGAATTAGCATGTTAGCACAATTTTTGAATAAATTTACATGTTACTATCATGTTCCTGGCATGTTTCAGGTATGATCTATCATGATTTTAGCATGTTTCTAGAATGAATTAGCATGTTGGCACAATTTTAGTATGTATTAATACTAGCTTAAGTTTGTTTGTTTGACTAGTTTCTTTAGTTTGAAACAGTGTAAAAAAGTATGTATGCATGTATGTAACGCAACAATTGAATTTGCCTGTGAAATGCATAATTCATATATTCTTTCGCAGGTAGGAGACACATTTTGTCAAAGCCATTTTTAACATTGTCTTATAATAATCTTCCATTATTTTTGACCTTTTAGCTCGGGATGATTGGAAACTGTGGTATGTGCGCTCGTCTAATATAATCTGCAGGAGAAACCATTCAAATCAGACTTTTTTTTTTCTTTACTAAGAGCTGTCAGACTGCAGTGACGTCAACCTTGGCTGATAAATGAAGCCATCCTACATCTATTGACACAGGAACAAAAGGTAAACGCTGGGTTATTACCTCCTGAAACAGCATTCGTCTGCACACATATTGTTTTCCAGTACTGGATGTTGTAGTCGCTGTCAGTCATGTAAGCAGTCTTAACTTTAATACACTTTAAAAAGGGATCTATTATTTACAAGGTTTTCAATAAGTCTCTAATGTCCCTCGAGTGTGTGTGTGTGTGTGCGTGCATGCATGCGTGGGTGTGTGTGTTTGTGTGTGTGTGAAGTTTCAGCTCAAAATACAACACAAATAATATTTTATAACTCTCTTTAAATTCAAATGAGATTGTGCTCTTTTCAAAAGCGGGCAGAGCTAGACACCTATATATCAGCATAATGGCACATTTTAATAATGAATTAGCATGTTTCTAGTATGAATTAACATGTTGTTAGCATGTTTCTAGTATTTATTAGCATGTTTGTAGCATCCCTGCCGAAAACCTAAGCTAGTTGGCTGGTTTTAGCTGGTCGACCAGCCTAGTTTTAGAGGGGTTTTGGCCATTTCCAGGCTGGTTTCCAACCATTTCCAGCCTGGTCTTAGCTGGTCAAGCTTGGAGATGACCAGCTAAAACCAGCTTGACCAGCCTAGCCAAGCTGGGAGCCTAGCCAAAACCAGCTATGTCCAGCTTAAACCAGGCTGGTCAAGTTGGTTTTAGCTGGTTTTAGCTGGTCATGGACCAGCTAAGATCAGGCTAGAAATGGCCAAAACCCATTTAAAACCAAGCTGGTCGACCAGCTAAAACCAGCCAACCAGCTTAGGGTGGTTTAAGCTGGAATTTTCAGCAGGGATGGTTTTAGTATGAATTATCATGTTTCTATTATGAATTGACATGTTGCTAACGTGACTTTAGCATTAATTAGCATGTTGTTAGCATGTTTCTGGTATGACTTAACATGTAGCTAACATATCAGCGTATTTTAATTTCATGGAACCTTTAATTTAACCTGTAATTAACATTACAAACAATGGGAAAGTTATGGTCTCATATGATGTTATGCACCATTACGAATTCACACTTTTCATGTAATAGTATCTTTTAGTTGTTTACCTGAATCAGTTCCTGCTGTCGCAGATCCCATTTCTTAATGCCGTTGTCCCGGGAGCCGCTGAAAAGCACGTCACCGTGTACAGCGAGACACTCAATGCCATCGTAATGAGGAGGCTCAAAGTTATGAGCGGGGCCGATGTTTCCCTGAGCTCCCTCCGCAACGTCAAATATCTGCATTGAAGAAGTCAACATGTCAGAAATATTATTTTTAGTGGCTTGAGTTTGTTTGTTTGTTTGGCTACTTTGTTTAGTTTGAAAGAAAGGAAGGAAGGAAGGAAGGAAGGAAGGAAGGAAGGAAGGAAGGAAGACAGACTTGGATTATGAGCATGAAGTAGCATGTTCGCTATCATGTTTCTGGTATGAAAACATGTTGTTAATGTGTTTCTAGTATTAATTAGCATGTTTCTAGCATGAATTTTTGGTGGCTAGTTTGTTTAGTTTGAACCGTTTGAAATAAAAAGAAAGACTAAATTAGCTTAGCATGAAGTAGCATGTTCGCTATCATGTTTCTGGTATGAAAAAACATGTTGTTAACATGTTTCTAGTATGGATTAGCATGTTTCTATCATTAATTTTGAGTGGCTAGATTGAACAGTTTGAAAGAAAGAAAGAAAGAAAGAAAGAAAGAAAGAAAGAAAGAAA
>CAIGQZ010031698.1:3381073-3401964 GCA_903798205.1 Danio tinwini | reverse complement strand
ATATATATATATATATATATATATATATATATATATATATATATATGCAAACTTTGAGAAAAAAACACTCAGAAAGTGCCTTTTTCCAATTTTGAAGTCTCCCCATTTAAATATAATGCTTTAAGAAATGCTAAATACAACAGATTTCACTAATAGACCTACCAATCACTGTGTTAACACAAAATAATTCTGTGGCATTTTTCTACAGCCATTTTCACCCCTCTGTAATTAATGAAAATTGCTATATTGACTTGTCTATGATGTATTGTTTTAAAGGTGCAGTATGTAAGTTTAACACCCAGTGGTTAAATTAGGTATTGCATTACTGGATCAAAACACATGTAAGCACAAGTTGCCTGATTGAAGAAAAACAGGAGCGAGCCTGACTGTCGAGCCTAAAGAATGATTTAAATCGTGTTCTAAAGAAAAGCAATAGATGGAATATTCTCCATATTAAAAGGAGTGTTTGTCCAAACCAACACCTAAAATTTTGATATTTTAGAAACGGCTTCAATATCTTGCAGCTGAACAACAGAAAACTATTGACATATACTGAAGGCAGCAGCAGATAGTTCACCCCAGATCTGGAAATCAAATAAACCAATTAAAACTGAACTTTAGAACTGTGACTCAGTGAAAAGCAACACATATCAGTGATTCAGCATCTACATTTAATAATGTTAAAGAGGTTTAATATGTATTATTTGATTATAAAATTACTATTTCATTGGAGTGCAGTGAGTGCATATTCTGTGCTTCTGAATGGCTGTATTTAAATTTCTGTCATCTTTCGCCTGGTGCAAACAGTCAATTTGCTTATCGCTGCAAATCTCATCACGTAGCGTGTTGTTAGGACACAGGATTACCTGCGCACCTAATGTTTACATTTGTAACAGGGCTGGGCGATATAGCAAAAAAATATGTAGATTTTTTCATAAAGTTTGACCAATTCACGATTTTGATTTTGATTTTTTTCATTTTTTACTGTGTAACTATAGTCAACTTAAAACATTACAACAACATGACTGAAGTAACAATCTCTTCATAAGTAACTTCAAAAACCATCTGGTTAAGGAACATGTATTTTTAATGGCCATACATACATAAATTGGTCAATAAGGTGTAGCCTATTACATTCCTAAAGACAAATTCCTGCTTGATGTTTTAAAAAATATTTGTGCATAGCTACACCACCCAGTATATATTAAAGATCACCGTGAACAACAAAAAACCCCACAGAAACCTGTTACATATCTATCTATATTTAAATGTCTATCTTATATTTAACTGAATGGTATAACAGCCTACAGCTGAAATGTTGAAAATTGCTCAATTTATTTTTATAAAACATTTGTCAAAACGTATTGATATTTTTTGGAGTAAAACCAATACTGACATTTAAGAATCCATATTTATTTAATTTATTCATTCATTTTACTTGTTTATTGGTGCATATCTGGGTTATGATTTAATTCATAGCTACAGTACCCTGGACAGCTACTGTGCCACTCCATAAAGCTTTCATGCAAAAGTTCAAATTAAAGAAAGATTTGACTTTCTGCGGTGACAGACGACATTCACAACACGCCGTAACCATCCTTCAGGTGGTGTGCAGCTATAAAATACAAGACATCAAAACCAGACATCTGGGCTTTCAATTAGGTGCAATTAATTCCTCGTTGTTCAAAGAGTCTGCAAGTTCGTGTTCCATGGATATATGTTGATAAATACAGTGCAGCATGCAATAAACTCATGCGCAGACAGGCGAAGTAAAGGTCTCATTGCATATATGTCAATCAAATAAATAAGCTCTAGCCCCCATGAATAAAACTTTTAGCCTATTTTATTATTTTGTGTAATGTATATAGTGTAATCAGGGCCGGAGCAAACTGAACTGGCGTTCTAGTCTAGGCGAACGCCCTCAACCCGAAAGTGAAATATAAACGGTTTGCGGATGAAAGTGAGGAAAGGAACGGTGTGGGTGTTGCGGATGAAAGTGAGAACCGGGGGGTTCTCGCTCACTATTCTGCCGCCTAGATCGCCTCTATGGACGCGCCGGCCCTGAGTGTAAAGCTGGATTTATACTTTCGCCTGGCACCGCATCGCGCGCCTTGGCTGACTGCGACACCTCGCGACTGAGCCAGCTGTGGTAGCTCATCAACAGAGCCGCGACGTCAACACAGAATCTATCGACACAATTCAGCACAGTTGTCTAACAGTGTAGAACGGTTTGGCATGATAGTGGAAAAGCTGTTTAATATTTTTATAAAAAACAATCGCGATATCTTGATTTTATTAAAAAATTTAATCGTCTTAAAACGTCAATTTAAATTAATCAAAAAAATTCCAGCCCTAGTTTGTAATTATATATATATAATTTGCTAAGTTATACCCTCATGTGGAACTCTGAATCTGCAACTCATTTCAGAGTCTGCTACTGTCCACCAGAGGTCACATTTCGGTCACAGATATATGCTTTGAGAGCCTTCCTGACTGAATTAATTAAATATGCAGTTTTCCAACACTGTAAAAAATTTACGAATAGTTAACTCAGTTTAAAATTGTAAGTTAGGTGGACAGAATTTAGAGTTGAATTTACTCATAAAAATTTGGTACTGTTTATTCAATGAAAGTAAAATATTCAGTTGAGGAGACTTTACATTTTTTGTTTCTCCATATCTTCAAAAAAATAAAAAGTTGAATTAACTGAAAATTTTAAAGCAACCGGCTGCAAATAAATTTTGAGTTTATTAAGGTTAAGTGTTTGAAGTTGTGCCAAATTATTCCATAAAGTATACTTGACTTAAACCAGCCTTTTCGTCAACTTAAAAAATTAATTTGGCACAACTTCAACCACTGAAGTTTAATGAACTCAAAATTTCTTTGCAGCTGGTTGCTTTAAAATTTTAAGTTAACTCAACTTTTTATTTTTTTACAGTGAACAAGGCAACACAGGGTGCTGAATTATAATTGGCTAAAGTGGCAGTGGGCGGGTACCAAAATAAAGACAGACGTTCTGGAACCTTACTCACATTTTCAAAGCAGAATATCTGACTTCAGCATTGTTTTTCAGATAAACAAGTATGTTCATTTAGCATGTTTTTTTAAATATCTGCAAACAAATTATTGTATTTTTATGCTTTAGAAAAGTCAAAAACTTACATACAGCACCTTTAAGTTTTATGAATTCTCATTCATGTTTTCCATCACGTGAATAAAAGTGATAAAAATCTCAAATTTGAGCCAGGAACCTTTGGTTCCGTTGACACGCAATGACCCCAAAATTAAAATTGGTGCACAAAACATTACAATTGTAATTAGTTTCATGATGTAAATCTGGCAGCTTATACACAAATACATACAGCACAGTGAGTAATATCACAAGATCTTTGAGTTGAGCCATGTTTACACCAGTGGGCTGCTGAATTGCTCAGCGAAGAATGCTGAAACTTTGACCTTGAAGCAACGAGAAAATGCAATTCAAATTGGCTCATGTGTTTGCGCTTATGGGGGTTTATGTTTTCTTGTCACATGTTCAAAGTGGAATAACTGTGTGATGGTGCACGCTGTACCTTTAGAGCCGGTGAAAAGCAGTTCATCAGTGGCGTCCAGGCAGAGCACAGGTTTGGTGTGTCCCTCAGCCATGGCCACGCACTGCAAAGGGGCCGTCCTGCCCCCCTTCAGCCCACCTGTGGGAGTGATCACACCCCTGCACAAAGACATGCTGCATTTCAAAAACACTGTTGTGAAGGCTGTGAGGTTGGTCTCAAAACGAGTAGGTGGAAAGGAGGATGTGCGCAACAAAGCTTGTTTGTGTTCAAACGCAACGTGTGCCATCTGTTCCTCACGGACGGACACAAAAGTTTTTTGTTGTTGTTGCATCAGTGTTTGTGGATGTGAGAAAGAATTGCAGATTGAATAGATAGAGGAGAATGTAGGAAAAGATAAAAACAGGAAACAGGTCATCTGATATGATGAATCTTAAACCATTAATATTATTGCAGGTTATTGGCAGTCTTGTGGAGTAAATAGCCATATCCTGTGTACTGTAGGTCATCATTGGATCACCATTGGTAATGCCATATTGGATAGTTCGCCCAAAAATGAAATATCTGTCAATAATTACTCAACCCTAAAGGCCCATGTACACCGGGACGCTTTTTGCTTGCGTTTTCCGTTGACGTTTAACGCCTTGTGACTAAATAAAGGGCACCAATATGATCGTGCACACCAACGCGCAAAACGCCAGGTGTAAAAGCGTCATTTTTGAAGAAACGCCTCATGCTCGTTTTTTTTGTTTTGATGCGCCGCGTCAAAACCTTCTCCACCAATCAGATTGGCACTTTTGTTTACATGCACGAAGCTGCTACAGTTACAATAAACAGCACTTGGAGGCGCTCAAGCGCAAAACTGTCAATGTGAGCGCACATTGAAGAAGATTCCCAGAGGCGATATGAACGTGGAGCTGCTTATTGCACTGGTGAACAATAATCATTTCTCCATCGCTAGAGCTGAAGCTGCTACTTGAACCATCCATGCTTGTTCGAATCGCCAGTAACTTTACCAACAAGCGTGTCAACTTTCAGTCTTCTTTTTCTGTGTTACAAGCGGGGTTCAGAAGTTTAAAGTTGTGTAGCGCCATCTAACATCAAGGAGTGATTTTGCATACTCTTCTGCACGACGCCAGTGAAAATCGATTGGGTTTAAATCTGGAAAAACATCTCGAAAAACGCTGATGAAAAACGCAAACGAAAAGCGTCCCGCTGTGTACGAGCCTTAACGGGCCTTGTTTTTCTTCAGAACACAAAGTAAGATGTTTGGGATTCAATCAGAGAGCTCATTCCTCCTCCATAGACAGCAATGGTCTGGTATTGTTCATAGTCCACAAAGGTACATAGTCAAAAATGTCAATGCGTCTTCAGTTGTTCAATCAAAAAATATATGATGAAGTATACTTTTGTGAGCACATAAAACAAGAATAACGACTTTATTCAACCGATTCTTCTCATTAGTGTCAGTACATTGTGCACATTCACTGTCTTGAGGGCGTTTAATTGTATTGATATTATATATGTTAGGCACCTAGGGTCTGGGAGTAACGCAATTTCAATTCTCTGGATGTCCTGTACATGTAGGTAAATTGACAATAAAGCTGACTTTGACATATTTCTAGATCTAACATTTCATGACTGTTGCTGTCTGTTGAGGGCGAAAGAGCTCTCGGATTTGATCTAAAATATTTTCATTTGTGTTCTGAAGACAAACGGAGGGGGTTTGGATTGACATGAGCACAAGTAATTAATAACATCATTTAAATTTTTGGCTGAACTCCCCTTTTAAAGCATTGTGCTTAGCATTACACACAGCATTATGATAACCTTATGCCGTCATAATTACATGTACAGTATATTTAGGTTTATACAACAGTTCTGTCTGGTTCTTGATGCTGATCAAATCATTATTAAACTGGTAAGTGATATTCTAAGTCGATCTCTCTCTTTTGTATGTTGTAGTGCTGTATTTATACCATATAATTGTAGTGTTTTAAGTGTGAGATATGGGACTCGCATATCAGGAATGTGTGTTGTGTTGGCAGAAAGAAAGACGAAATGCCTGCATGTGTTTTTCCTTATGCGTTTTTCCTTAATGCGAACACAGCAGCAATCTGGTAGTGATTGTGCTGCTTTTTCCAGGGTTTATTATTGTGATACAGCGAAATACTGTAGACTGTAATAGACTGTAATACTGTAAGAAGATATCTCTGTCGACGGATGGTATTTCACGTCATGTTCAGCAGAATAATCTTAAAATGTCAGCTGTTTTGTCATCACTTTAGACATTACGCTAGAGAATCATTCAAACACTAGCTTTAAAGAGACGTTGGTGAATTGGTAACAGCTTCTGCTGTTCTGACGTCAGCTGCAGATGTAAATGAATGGTGGAAGAAAGTAGTTCCTAATACAAAAGGGTTTTTATACTCTCCGTGTTTGATTTTCTTTTTTATATACAAGATTGTGGCGTCAAACTGTTAAAACACAATAGCCACACTTGTAGCAGCGCGATATGGCTGTATATCAGCACTGGTGGGACACTAAGGCCAACGCACGCCTCCAACCAGTGCTGATATACAGCCATATCGCACTGCTACTCGTGTGATATTGCTCATATATGTCATACTTGAGGTATACTAACCAAGTGCAGTGAGCTATTAAGAATAGAGGACCTATTAAAAAAAGTTCATTAAGCCAATTGAACTGCTTTGCTAAAATAAGTGCATTTGATTCAATGGGCAATCTGAATGGTTCACGGTCAACGTTTTATGAGATGTAGGAATCGAACTCTGCACACTTCAATCCCCCAAAATCAAGCTGTTCACCCTGGAGTTCAATGTCAGCGTGCTGATATTTCTTTTGATTTACTGGACTCCAGCTGTGTTTTACAGCTCTCCTGTGCAGGTCAGCACTGAGGGCGCTCCACGGGTCGCCCAGAACACGGCCATCAGAGAGGCAGACAAACATCAGTGAAAACAAGTGAACACACTCCACATTTCGAGCAGGTGCTAATTATGTCCTGCCGTAGTACACCACTGCCAAAGCAGCAGGTCGAGTCGTTACATGTGATGTTTCTGTCACAGCGACGGCAAAGCCAAGCCGAATGCGCACTTGAAAGGGAGCCTGCTTGACTGATGCAAACTGCAGCCAAGTCCTCTGTGAGTTGTGGTTCAGAAGTCTTAAATCCACATTTCAAAGCTGCTCGGTTGGTCACTGCTGACTTTGCAGGGTGGCACAGAAAGGGGATCTATTTTAAGATCTTCAACGTCCATATGTTTTGCAGAAGCATGATCTGCTGTGGTGTGCTATGAGTGAAGGTACACTACGTATTTCTAGATGCCAAAGGTTGTAACTGACACCAGTGTTGGACACAGGCAAAAAGAAGGATATTATTAACTATGACTCATTTTTGTGTGTTGGTAACAAGGCACACTAGTTGACGTGTGTATCAGGGTTTCAAAACAGACTTGGGTACAGGACATAACAAGCTGACAGTCGAAGGGGCTTTATTTTAAGGCCAAGGGGTTTATGCATCAAGGATCCTTGTGTCTTTTTTTTTTTTTGTACACTACCTGACTAAAGTCTTGTCGTGTATCCACGTTTTAGGAAGAACAAATAATAACTTGACTTCTAGTTGATCATTTGGTATTAGAAGTGGCTTATATGAATGCAAAATACCTCTAGATTACACTTATTTGACCAAAATAAAATATGATCATGTCTTGATTTTTTAATGATTTCATTAGGACAGTAAGGTCTGAATTTGCTTAGACAAAAGTCTCGTCACTGAACAGAAATAATGTCCAGTATAGAATATAAAGTCATGCTGCAGTGGAAACAGAATGAATATTGTGTCTGACTCCATCATGAGCTTGGAGGACTGCATCCATACATCTCTGAATGACTCAAATCACTTATTAATAAAGCTATCTGGAATGGCAAAGAAAGCGTTCTTGCAGGACTCCCACACTCTCAGAAATAAAGGTACACAAGCTGTCACTGGGGTGGTACCTTTCCAAAAGGTACACATTTGTACTTAAAGAGTCCATATTGGTATTTCAAAAGTATATATTAGTATCTAAAACCTTAAGAGGAACATTTTTGTACTTTTTAGGTACTAATTTGTACCCTTGAGGTGTTAATATGGACCTTGTAGGTAAAAAATTTGTACCTTTTGAAAAGGTACCACCCCAGTGACAGCTCTCATACCTTTATTTCTGAGAGTGTAGTTCATCAAGATCCTTTGGATTCATCTTCAATGCCTCCTCCATCTTACCCCAGACATGCTCAATAATGTTCATGTCTGATGACTGGGCTGGCCAATCCTGGAGCACCTTCTTTGCTTTTAGGAGCTTTGATGTGGAGGCTGAAGTATGATAAGGAGCGCTATCCTGCTGGAGAATTTGCCCTCTCCTGTAGTTTGTAATGTAATGGACAGCACAAATGTCCATTACTTTACAAAACCAAAACCAAACTTGACTGATTTCTGTGAGAATCTTGGTTCCATGTGAGTTCCAGTAGGTCTTCTGTAGTATTTGTGATGATTGGGACGCAGTTCAACAGATGATCCATCAGAAAAATCGACCTTCTGACACTTTCCCAAATGATAAACTAGAAGTCAAGTTATTATGGAATTGACGACAAGACTTTTGTCAAGTAGTGTATGTCCTGAAGCTTGCCTGATATTGATCTAGTCCATTGTTGAGTTGATATGCACAAGAATAGGAAGTGATTTTACTCTTTCATGATGTTTGAACATGGTGCATATACTGGTGTGTTGCTGCAGTACAGAATTAGCAAATGATCTACTAAAAAGTCTCCCACTCCAGCAGGGATAAAAGACGAATCCCACCATGACTGCGGATGTAGAGCAACACAGGGCTTTTTAAACGTATTTATATCCACATAAATTGTTTAAAAGACTCTTTTGCTGGAGACAAGCAGCACTTCTTGCTTTTGACAGCTTGTATATCTGAGCAAGATGGTTCCAATTAGGAACCACAGAGATTCCCAGCAGCTCCCAAAAGACATTTCAATTCTATTTCTCAGCAGTGTGAACACCCGTCAGGTCTTGCAAGCCGTCAATCACTGAGACCGCAGCCGCGCAATGGCGATGCAGGAATGGTTTGCTCTCAGCCGTGTTGGGACTCGTGTTATGATGTCACCATTTTGTGCTTTGTCTAATGGCTCACAGACTTGGCACAACCATCACACGACACCTGTCATGGCTGCTCATATCACATTGGGGAGCAGACGATGTTTCGCCTTGGATGGCATCCACTACTTGTTGTTTTTTTTTCTGTATTCTCCCAACAATAGCACAGGCAAGCTGGTGTGCAATTGAAAACCGCAATCTCCACATCCATCGTAACAGATCCAACTGCAAAGCGATGTAATGTTTACTGACAGCTGGCAAGCTGAATTTCTGGTCAGATGTATGATGGACTGCTGCCACGGGCTAAATGAGGGTTTCTATCGCAAGAGAAATGTGCTAAACACACATGATGCTTTTGATGGAGGAGAGGATTCATCTATAAACTCCTGCAGAATTTCAGGAAGCTAAAATAAAACTTGAGGTCTCAAGGACTTGAGGGAGCAAGGCAAGTTAAATAACTTCAGGGTTGATCTCTCATCTCCTGTCTTATTTCGGGCTTATTTCCCCATGTTTGTGCAGAGCGGAGGATGCATTGTGTCAGTCATAACAGTGGGGGTGTTTTCAGCTCGGTACTGACCCCTAGTGGAAACTGAAGTTATTTTTAAGTAAACAGGTGGAAGCTATCTGTCAGAAGAAAAACAATATCAAACAAAACTAGGCATTACTTTTCACAAATCACCTTCTTTTTCTTGTCAGTTTTTGATGCCGAGAAAGCTTCCAGTCGTGGCTGCCAATTAGCACACATACACTGGCAACCTGGCAGGCCTAAACAAGCCTTCCCTCCCCTAAAAAAATAATGAGGCTCTTCCCCTTTTAGGCTGACAGCGTTCCCGAACCAGCCCGGTCTCGGAAAGCTCTTTCCTGCCGGCCGAGCGAGACGGAAATGAAGCTGGAGTTTGGGATGAAGGGAAATTGGTCTCCTGTGGGCTGAGATCAGCCTCTGTCCGGCTCAGCGCCTGTGAAGTCCTAATGATGGCGGAGCCGTCAAAGCCTCAGTGCAGGCGCAGTCGCACAGAGGTGACAAGAGGATGGCTGATTAAAGAGGAAACTGGGACATCCCAGCTCTCAGAGGACAGATGAAACGCAGGAGGCTGCTGTCGGCACATTCCTGCTCTCTAAAGTGGGAGGAACTCTAGGGAGGTCCGGCAAACATGAATTGATGGTGATCGGGTTCCAGGTTAACATTGCGTGAGTCAAACAAAAATCTCTGTCCGAATTTGCATATTTCCATACTATATAGTATGCTAAAAGTAGCTTGTGAGCCAGGTAGTATGTCTGAATACATAGTATTCGAAAACAGTAGCGAGATGACCTGGATGACCTGCTTCTTCCGGCGAGATTCTCAAATTCGAATACGATGGATGCTACGCTATCCCATGATGCAACACAGGAGAATTCATGAATGGAAGTGAAGCGACGCAACTGACATGAGGAGGTCGCGTGGCAATGATAAACAGCAGATGCAGTATGTCTGAGATCTTTTCATACTACTCGCATTCATACTATATAGAATGTACTTTTTAACTGTTGTGAAGTAAATAAAAATTTAAAGGGCACCTATGGTGAAAAATCTACTTTTCAAGCTGTTTGGACAGACATATGTGTAGGTATAGTGTATAGACCCCTGCAGACTTTTGCTCCAACCCTAATCAAACACACCTGCCTGCAGCTTTCTAGTGATCTTGAAGACACTGATTAGTGTGTTCATGTGTGTCACTGGCCCTCCAGGATCAAGTTTGCCCATCCCTGGTCTAGACCGTCATATTGGGGTGATATAAACACACTCAGTCCTTTTTTTTTCAATTTAACAACATAAAAACGGTGGACCAATTGGAGCGGTTTTGAGACCGACCGCAATTTGACGTAGGAGTGCGGTCCCCCCGCCCACCGAATTGATTGACAGCTGCGTATTAACATGTCTCCGTAGTAATGTGTATAATCCTATCAACAAGACAGGACGTGCGCAAAGCAACCATAAATAAAAGGTCTGTTCAGTTCTCTAGGATCATCAATCATCATCAGATGTGATCAAGAGTGAGTTTGACAAGTTTAAAATGTTTTAAAACAGTGCATGTGTAGTGAATTACAGCGATTTACTTCAGCTTTACTTCATCACCACAGCCGTGTGTCAGAAAGATTATACAAGAAGACGCTTCAATCCCGGTTTGTGGACATTAAATCAAGTTAATTTGTACATTAACGTAACAGATATTCATACAGCAGTGGAGATTAACCTGTATCCTGTCACATTTGCGTGCGAAAACAGTGCAAAGCTAAACAAGCGCTCTCTGTGTGCGTGTCCGCGCTACCCATCCAGTAAAGGTGTAATGCCATGCTGTGCCTTGAACTGCTGTCATAAATCAAAAATCACTCTACACACACACACACACATACACAAACACACACACACACACACACACAAACACACAAACACACACACACACACACACACAAACACACACAAACACACACACACACACAAACACACACACACACACAAACACACACACAAACACACACACACACAGAGTGCCAGAAACTCAACATGCAATCTCTGCAACAGTAAAAACGCATGAACACGTCAACACTCAATTTTACACAAGTGCGAAAAACTAAAACATTACAACAAACGATAACAGCAAAAACAAAATACAAATAAACTGTCATGCAGCACATAACCAATGAGGAGTGAGCTCGTGTTTTTCTTCCATTGGGTGGATAGTACAGAATCAAGATGCTCTGAGAAAAACATGGAGTGTAAAGTGGGAAGGGGAGGTTGGAGGTATCCTGTTGCCTCTTCTCAGAGTCTCCGAAAAGAAGATCATGAGGAGGTCAGGATACTGAGGGGCTGTGTTTCTTGTGGATAAACAAAGAGGGGAGTTATGAATGAACCTTATCTGAACATTCCCATAATGGGATTTAGGGCAGACTGCTGTGGCTCAGAGAATAAAAGCTTCCCCACTGACTCATTCAGCTTTACCCGATCAAAGAGGGTGTTTATTTATATAAAAACACTAAAGATATGTCTAAACGCTCCACGTACACTGGCCCTAGATAACAAAAAAATCTTGCTTTAAAGAAACAGTTCACTTTTTTGGAAATAGTAGTCCTTTAAAAACTCTTCTAGAGATTAGTTTTACCATTTTTTTATCCATTCAGATGATCTCTGGAGCACTTTTAGCTTAGCTTAGCATAAATCATTGAATCAGGTTAAACCATTAGCATCTCGTTCAAAATTTCTTTGATAATTTTCCTATTTAAAGCTTTACTCTTCTGTAGTTACACCCTGTACCGAGTCTGACAAAAAATTAATAGTTGCTATTTTCTAGGTTGATAAGGATAGATTTGATTTAAACTATATTATCGATTTGACAATAGTCAAGGACAGGGGCGTTGCTAGACATAAAGCTCTAATGGGGCACAGCTTATTAAACTTATGAAAAGTATAATAAATAATTTGATGTATGTTTTGAGCTGAAACTTTACAGACATATATATATATATATAATTATAAATAACAGTATTATTGGTATTATACAATTATTATTCTAAATAAATAACAGAAATTAATCCTAAATGTAACTGGAAAACAATCTAAAGACACAACTGGAGTGATGCTAAGATAATTTAAGAAATATTTTGCATGAATATTAATTTTATTAAAATGAAATTCTATAGACAATTCTGCACAATACAAAAAAATATGTTTTATAGATTTATCTCTCGTGTGTTGTCTTAGAAATAAAGGGACTGAGCCGAAAAGAAAATGAATGAATGTTGTCTTAGACCAGACTCATGGCTGAGAATTAGGTTTATTAAGTCTTACCTCACTGACTCATCATCCCTCCTTTTTGCTTCATAAAAGGAGCCATGCTTAGTCAAAATAAGATCACCATCATAGCTTTGTTTTGTCGACTTGCAAAACTCACTGTGTGCCAACACCTTCACAAGGAAGAAGTAAGGTTAGTCTATTTTTTCTAGCGTGCATGTTCACAACCAGGACTTACACTGGGAGCAGAGCAGCAAGTCAAGCAGGAGCAGTGCGTGAGGCACACGGATGTTTTTTTTTCTGCGCACATGCTCAGTTTGCTTTTTGATTAAACTACATTGCTTTCACCAGCGTTTGTTCAGTTGCACATAGAGAATAACGCCTTTATTCCGGAGTTATGACTCTAAATAAATACATTTTGCATATAAAGTAAGTCACATCTCAAAGCATTTACTGGGGTCACTGATGATTTTTACTGGGGCACGTGCCCCAGTAAATGGGGTCTAGCGACACCCCTGATCAAGGAGATGTGTTGCCATACCATGGCTGCAGACGTGCCTGAAAATAGTCTCCAGGTAGGTAACTAGGTAAAAGAGCTAACGACATAGCAACTTTTCATTTTCCTTTGATCTAGGTAACTACAGAAGGCTCAAGCTTTAAATCAGAAAATTATCAAAACTATTTTTGACATTTTTGGGCGAGAAGCTAATGGTCTAATCTGATTCAATTATTTATGCTAAGCTAAGCTAAGCGTGCTACCACCAGACCTAGACTCAACTCAGTGACTTTTTTTCCCCAAAAAAGTGGAGTGAACTGTTCCTTTACACTCATCATAGTGCAACGTTTCTCATCATCATCTTGTTCGTTTTAATCAGAAACAGTTTATCAACCCTGACTCACTCAGAGAACAAGTTAAGCCAGCTGTCTGTGTTTCCCCCCTTAAACAGATTAATCTCTCAAAGGAAATTTGGGAGCGAGTTGTTCCAAGCACTTCATGTTTCATCATAGAGCCATTAGCTTCTAATAGGATAACGAGAACAACTCGAAAGAAACAAGAAAAATGCAACTGTGCCGTCAGGATAATGGGGTACAGAGAAATCACAGCAGCGCTATATTGGATATAAAAAAAGAATATCGAGCAACATACAAAATTAAACCTGTGGAGTTTGCTTGAACCTTTTTTTTTTTTGGAGTCTTTACAACAGAGATCAGAAGAAATGGAGCCAAAAATGAAATAAAATCACTTGGGGTTTAAAAGATGTCAAACTTTCTAGACATGTTAACAAGTTCAGTTGACATCTTGCTAGCCAATTTTCCAGGCAATTTTAATTTGAGAGGTTCATTTACATGTTTACATTTTAGTTGTTAACAAAACAAGAGATAGGGTGTCTCTCAGCGGGTGGTTGTTAACCCAGAATTAATGTCCCGCTGACTCAAACTTCTTCAGAAGTGCTTGAAATACAGCTCAGTTGGAGATGCAGACTCTCATAGACTTGGCATTGACCAATAAGGTTCTTTTAGAGTCATATCTAGTTATTTATAAATAAAAAAAAAATCAAGAAAGTTGAAGGCTTTGAAATTTTGGCAAAAACGTCATTACGTTTGGCCAAAATCACTTTTAGTTGGCTAGTATGATGCCACCCTTTGATCCAAAAAGTCAAATAGGGTTTTTAACAGAGCCTTACTAAAAGCTCCGCAGGAAACAATCAATCCAAAGGATTTTATGTCAAAAGCTGACATTTCAGCAAGCATTTGGATCAAAAAAATATTTTGAAATCTTTTTTTTCCTCCTCCAAACACTCAAGATCATTAAAGCCATTCAAACTAGTCCATCCACAAGGTTCATTCAATGGGCTACATGCACACAGACTTTATGACCGTAATTTTCAGTCAGCCAGCCTAATCGTTTCCAGTGAACTGTCACACCATTACAATTACGCCACGTTTAAGATCTGATTTCTTTAAAAATCTGTGATCTCCACTGCCTGATTGATATAAAGTGGGTTTCAGACTGGGCAAGAAGCACTGCATTAAACTCCTTTTTTCCACGCCATGTCTTTAAAATATGGAAATTTATTATACCACAGTATTTTCAATGGAGTTTCTGTGCTAACCTGTTGCAAACGACTGTGCTTTTGTTTAAACGCATCTCGTCTTATGCTTAAACAACTAAATAAATGCTTAGGTCTATTGAACTGTTTGTATTTTAATAACATTACAACATCGATGCTGTAAAATGAATCGTAAATAGTCACATAAACCTTTCACCGGAAGTTTACAATTGGCTGAAAAACACTAGCTGTGCATATAGCCCATTCTCACAGAGTTCACAGCACAGAACGCAAATGGAAAGGGTGCATGCATGCTCACGCCATGACTACACCCGCTGGGGGGCGGGGTGTGGCCAGGCGGGACAACCAGGCAACAGAATGACAGACAGAGAGATCTCTACCTGAGCACCTCCGAGAGAGAGGAGTCGCTGTCATCCGACCTATGGGGCAGAACGGCAGTAGGGTTAGGGGGAAAGTGGGAGGAGTCAGTAGAAGACAGAGAGGGAAAGAGGGGAAGGGGATTCCCAGGGAGCAGGCGGGGCATGGGGAAGGACTGGATTAAAAAGGGGAGGGGTTAGCAGGAGGGTTATGCAGAGTTCATTGGGGTGGGGTTACTGGTATACATTGACAAGAAGAGCCCACTCCAAACTGTAGATCAGACCCATCTGTACAAGCCTAACAATGACGTTTTCCCAGTCATAATGGATGCTTAAAGGTCCCATGAAGATAGTTTTAAGGATCCCCATAAGCCAGTGTACTCCAAAATTAGCATTAGCAATTAGCATTACCTCAGACTTCAGTTTCTCGTCAAATTTTCTGACCAATCAAAAGCTCTCGTGTCTGACATGCCCTGCCCCCTTCTTATTTGCTGTTCATTTGATGCTCTTGATCTCAAACACTCTCCCTGACAGAGCTGTGATAAAACAAAACTCTATTAGCTGTTTTTAAAAAAGGGGAGGGGCTACTCTATGCCCCGCCCTCTCTTCATGTTTCAGTTGAGATTACATAAAACATTAAATCAAAAATGCACATTTCAAGGGACCTTTATTGTCTCAAATCACACTCGGCTGTTTGATCTGAGCTGTTTTTATTAGGACTATCAATGAAATAAAACACGACTAATAAAAGCGGCCAGTGTTTAAGTGAAACGCATTATCAATCCATGTTTCATTCATGCAGCATCTCCTATTGAAACTGTAACAACTCTATAGTGCTCTAGGCTAAACGGCTCCCGCTATTCAGAGACAATATGCATGAGCATCAAAAGCTGCATGCAGTACACATTATAATAAGCGCTATTATGAGAATTTACAGGGAATCAAATATGAATGACATTCAAACATAAATGGTCTTCTTTTATGAGTAGTAACAGTTCAAAACATACTCAGTGGTTTGGATGCATACACACAAACTATAACTATATCCTGCAGATTTCCATTAGTTTATTTTAACACCTGCCAAAAGCAATTCAAACTCATGAATCTTTGATACCAAAAAAATAAGAGACGTTCAATAGTCTTGGGGCAGTTTTTATGACAATGAAGGATGCTCTAAATTGATCAAAATCGTAATGTTAGATCTTAAAATATACTAAAATCCTGTTAATCCTAGAAATGCTTTATGCTCAGTAGATAGGAAAATGTATTCAAACCTTAACAACCTTAACCCTTTATTGGGCTAATAACTCTAGACTCACCAGACACTTTATTAGGTACACCTAGTATCGGGTTGGACCCACTTTTGCTTTCATAACTGCCTTAATCCTTTGTGGCATAGATTCAACAAGGTACTGGAAATATTCCTCAGAGAATTTACTCCATAGTGACATGATAGCATCATGCAGTTGCTGCAGATTTGTCGGCTGCACATCCATGACGCGAATCTCTCGTTCCACCACATCCCAAAGGTGCTCTATTGGATTGAGCTCTCAAGGTTGGACGTGTTGTGTGTTCAGAGATGCTCTTCTGCAGACCTCGGTTGTAACAAGTGGTTATTTGAGTTACTGTTGCCTTTCTATCAGCTGGATCCAGTCTGGCCATTCTCCTCTGACATCTGGCATCAACAAGGCATTTCCACCCACAGAACTGCCGCTCACTGGATATTCTCTCTTTTTCAGACCATTCTTTGTAAACTCTAGAGATGGTTGCGTGTGAAAATCCCAGTAGATCAACAGATTCTGAAATACTAAGACCAGCCCGTCTGACACCAATAACAATGCCACGTTTAAAGTCACTTAAATCACCTTTCTTCCCCATTCTGAAGCTCGGTTTGAACTGCAGCAGATCGTCTTGACCATGTCTGCATGCCTAAATGCATTGAGTTGCTGCCATGTGATTGGCTGGTTAGAAATTTGCATTAGCGAGCAGTTGGTCGGGTGTACCTAATAAAGTGGCCGGTGAGTGTACTGTACATTGTAGCGTCATGTAGCTGACATTGATTACAATACAATTGTTTTAAAAGTCAAAAAGTTTAAAATTCTTGTTATAACCACCAGTAACACTTATAAAATGTCAAAAAATAAGACTAACCTCTAAAACTTTGAACTGTGTACTGTGTAAATATTCAAAGTACAGTTCAAATCCCATTAAAACGATTATTTTGACAAATATACAGCTCAAATAACCCTCCTTGAATCTATAAATGATTTTACGCACTTTAATAAATATGAGTGACACATTTCTGTGCTTGATTTTTGCAAATTTTTACCAAACAAAGGCACAAATCTGAATTATTTTTATAATTACTGACAAATACTAACGACTGCTTTGCTGAAATCCACATTGTGGAAACAGAAACATTTCAATAATTTCATATCAAATCTTATATTGCTAAACTTTATGTGGGGTTCGACTTGAAAAAATAAACGAATAAACAAATCCCCTTAATTTTATCAGAGCGAGCTGATCTACAAACGCAGAAATAAATTATGGGCCACAAGACATTTCTCATTCAGAACAGGAAGAAATTCATGTGTCGAGTTCACAGCCTCGGTGATGAGGGTCAAACGCATTAAACAGCTTTCAATTGCGTATCGACGTGCAACGCTCTTCAATGAAGTCTGAATCTCAGAGTCAAACGAAAAACAAAACCAACCGCCAGCAGACCCTCAGATCGCATCTGATTGGCTGAAACTTTAATGAAGTGTCAAGCAATAACCACTACTTTAAAATAAGGAGTAAGAAGTCGACTAACTTGCGCGCGCACACACTTAACTCGACAAGTGCATTAATGAGTGTGTGACCAATTGACGGGACATTTTGATTCGCTGATTTAAATGTTGATGAAGGTCTGTTAATGTTGCCCTGCATGACTGTCTTCGTATTGTTATTCTGTGTTAAACCACGCAAAGTCTGAAAAGGCTGTCAGGACTCCAATTTAATCAAATGTGAGCCGCCCATTAGAGACCAATCAGGAATCAAGTGGAGAGGAAGAGTCTCGTGAGCACAAATAATTAAGATCACACAACTGACGGATCATATACTGACACTGACGCACACATTAACAGGTGAGACTGTTAATGTTAAACATGTCAACAGAGAAGGGATATAATTAAGTTTTAAACAAAAAGATATGGAGAAAGTTCATTAGGGCTTGATGAACACTGTCAAAATTAATTAAATTCATTTTCATATGATGACAAGCAGCTTCAGAAATGCAGATACTGTTAAAAGATTAAAAAGTTTAAGTGAAGAAAGGCGTCAAATATATATATATATATATATATATATATATATATATATATATACACAACCTGACAAAAGACTTGTAGCCTATCCAAGTTTTAGGAAGAACAAATAATAACTTGACTTTAAGTTGATCATTTGGTATCAGAAGTGGCTTATATGAAAGGCAAAGGCCTCTAGATTATGCTTATTTGACCAAAATAAAATGATCATGCTTTGATTTTTAATTATTTAATTAGGACAGTAAGGTCTGACTTTGCAATTACTCATATCACTTATTAATAAAGTCATCTGGAATGGCAAAGAAAGCGTTCTTGCAGGACTCCCAGAGTTCATCAAGAGTGTTTGGATTCATCTTCAATGCCTCCTCGTTCATCTTACCCCAGAAATGCTCAATAATGTTCATGTCTGGTGACTGGGCTGGCCAATCCTGGAGCACCTTGACCTTCTTTGCTTTCAGGAGCTTTGATGTGGAGGCTGAACTATGAGAAGGAGCGCTATCCTGCTAAAGAATTTGCCCTCTCCTGTGGTTTGTGGGCAGCACAAATGTCTTGATCCCTCAGGCTGTTGATGTTGCCATACACTCTGCAGATCTCTCGCATGCCTCCATACTGAATGTAAACCCAAACCATGATTTTTCCTTCACCAAATTTGACTGATTTCCGTGAGAATCTTGGGTTTATGTGGGTTCCAGTAGATCTTCTGCAGTATTTGTGATGATTGGGATGCAGTTCAACAGATGATTCATCAGAAAAATCCACCTTCTGCCACTTTTCCAAATGATCAACTAGAAGTCAAGATATTATTTGTTGCTCTTACAGCTGGGATTGATGAAAAGAGTTGTGTCAGGAAGTGTATAATAATCATAATTACGTGTAGGCTATTATATCTAATACACTACCATCTTTCATGCTTGAAGAAAGATGTATAGATTTATTTGGAGATTCAAGAGAGCACTACTTTTATGATAATTAATAATTCCAGTTATTGATAAAACTTAAACAGTTATTTGAGTTTTTATTTTGTTTATTTTTGAGCCTGTCAGTTGAGTTTGTAGGAACACATTTTGCAGTGTTTACATGTCCATGACGGCATATCATGTATTAAAATAGAAGTGTTGGTAACACTTCTCACAATCAATTACTGGTTTATTACCAGACTATTATTAACATATTGGCTGTTTATTAGTACTTATAAAAGTACAGAATCAGCATGATCTTAATCTACATTCCTAATTCTACCCAACACCTAAATCCAACTACAACTTAACTATTAGGCGACACAGTGGCGAAGTAGGTAGTGCAAGAAGGCACACAGCTGGGTCGCAGGTTCGAACCTCGACTGGGTCAGTTGGCGTTTCTCTGTGGAGTTTGCATGTTCTCCCTGCGTTCACGCGGGTGCTCCGGTTTCCCCCACAGTCCAAAGACATGCGGTACAGGTGAATTGGGTAAGCTAAATTGACCGTAGTGTATGAGTGTGAATGAGTGTGTGGATGTTTCATCAGAGATGGGTTGCGTGCTGGATAAGTTGGCGGTTCATTCGGATTAATAAAGGGACTAAGCCGACAAGAAAATTAATGAATAAACTTAACTATTAATAAGCAGAAAATTAGGAGTTTATTGAGTTAAAAGTGGGTGGCACGGTAGCTCAGTGGTTAGCACTGTCGCCTCTCAGCAAGAAGGTCACTGGTTCGAGTCTCAGCTGGGCCAGCTGGCATTTTTGTGTAAAGTTTGCATGTTCTCCCTGTGTTGGCGTGGGTTTCCTCCGAGTGCTCCGGTGGTACAGGTGAATTGGGTAAGCTAAATTGTCTGTATTGTATGTCCTGGTCTTCCAGGTTGGGGGTTGATCATTGGGCTAACAACCTACCATACAAACTAGATGTTACAAAACTCCAATATGGTGCAGCTAAATATCAACTTCAATATAAATGGCCCTGGGACTTAAGTAAGTAAGTATATATGTATATACATATTATATTATTACACTACCACCTTTTATGCTTGAAGAAAGATGTGAAAAAAAAAATTGGAGATTCAAGAGAGCACTACTTTTATTATAATTAATTATTGCAGTTATTGATAGCACTTACATGGATATTTGTGTTATTATTTACATTTATTTTATTTGAAAATTTATTTGTGTGCCTGTCAGTTGAGCTCGTAGGAACACATTTTGAAGTGTTTACATGTCCATTATGGCATATAATGAATTAAAATAGACGTTTCTGTAACACTTCAGTAAAGGGACCCATTCTCACTATGTATCAGTGGTTTATTACCAGTTTATTATTAAGATATTGGCTGTTATGAAGTACATAACCAGCATGATCTAATTCTACATCCCTAATTCTACCCAACACCTAAAAATAACTACAACCCTAAATAACTATTAATAAGCAGAAAATTAGGAGTTTGATTTAAAAGTGGGTGGCACGGTGGCTCAGTAGTTAGCACTGTCGCCTCACAGCAAGAAGGTCACTGGTTCGAGTCCCAGCTGGGTCAGTTGGCATTTCTGTCTGGCAGTTGGATGTTCTCCCCGTGTTGGCGTGGGTTTCCTCTTGGTGCTCTGGTTTCCCCCACAGTCCAAACACATAAAAACATTTTAATAATCCCTTTGTCCCACGGTGGCGTCACACAAGGCGGTAGTGGACATTTTAAACTGTTACTCAATGTATACCCTATA
>CAIGQZ010031698.1:3362835-3376073 GCA_903798205.1 Danio tinwini | reverse complement strand
CCCACCACCTTCCCTAAACCCAACCTGCTTTTCAAAAGCAATCCAGAAAACGAAAAGCCCTCAATTCCGCTGATGTATGCCGCAAACTACTCGGCAAACTGGTAAAAGCAGAAAAGCCGACAACATGAAGGTAAGCTGTCAGCTGCAAGCACAAAAACAAACAGAAGCCATCGGTGGCATCATACCACCCCGTATCATTCGTTTGAAAGACGAAATGCAGCCATACGTACCTGTGGCCACATAATTTGCTCTCTCCAGAATGGTATACTGGGGTACATTTTCACAATTAGCCTGTTTAAACATACTAATATAGTTTAATTAGGGTTATTAGGGTAATTAGGCAAGTCACTCATTTTTAAATTGAAAACAAATTGCTTAAGGGGGCTAATAATATTGATTTAAAAGCAGTTTTAAATAAATAAAAAAAACAAGCAAACATTAAAACAAACAAGATTTTCTCTAAAAGAAAAATTCCTGTTAAACATAATTTGGGGGAAAAGGCATTAAAGCAGCTTTAGTGTTTCCATTAAGAATGTTTTATGCAATATTCCCTACTGCGCATTAAAATAAATGAATGGACACAAAGCTAGTGAGAAATTAGCCTCCTCAGATAAATTTAGCTGGTGTCAGGACAATAGTTTATGTGAAACTCACTTGTCGAGCGCTGAGCCTTGGCTCTGGTTGCTGGTCAAGCGGGAAAACACGTTGCGGTCATTGCGTTGTCGGAGCGGAGGAGATGGAGGAGGAGTGTAGCCCACATCTGGACTTCTGCGTGAACAACAAAACAGAGGTCAAAACATCTGTTTAGAGCAGTGTTTCTCAACCATGTTCCTGGAGGACCACCAGCTCTGCACATTTTCCATGTCTCATTAACCAAACACACCTGATTCAGATCATCAGCTCATTAGCAGAGACTGAAAGACCTATAATGGGTGTGACGGGCAAAGGAGACATCCAAAACATGCAGTGCTGGTGAGCCTCCAGGAACGTGGTTGAGAAACACTGGTGTAGAGCATGCAGAACACAACATAATATCCACATACGGTATCAACAGCTACAGTAACCGCTTCACTTCACTTTTAACTATGTTTTTCAGACTATGTTCACAACAGTATGCAATTTAAAACTGCAAATACATGTCAACATATTTTCAAGCAAAGTCTGGATTTTTGTGTTTTTCATGTTGTTTTAATTTCAAACACATTTTTTAAAATAAATATATAAAAATAATACATACAGTTGAAGTCAGAATTATTAGCCCCCCTGTTTATTTTTTCCCCAATTTCTGTTTAACGGAGAGAAGATTTTTTTTCAACACATTTCTAATCATAATAGTTTTAATAACTCATCTCTAATAACTGATTTATTTGATCTTTGTCATGATGACAGTAATTAATATTTGACTAGATATTATCAAGACACTTCTATACAGCTTAAAGTGACATTTAAAGGCTTAACTAGGTGAATTAGGTTAACTAGGCAGGTTAGGGTAATTAGGCAAGTTATTGTATAACAATGATTTGTTCTGTAGACTATTGAAAACATATATAGCTTAAAGGGGCTAATAATATTGACCTTAAAATCGTTCTTAAAAAATAAAAAACTGCTTTAATTCTAGCTGAAATAAAACAAAGAAGACTTTCTCCAGAAGAAAAAATATTATCAGACATACTGTGAAAATGTCCTTGCTCTGTTAAACATCATTTGAGAAATATTTAAAAAAGAAAAAAAAAAAATCGGGCAAATAATTGAATGACTTCAACTGTACATAATAAATAATACATAAAATGTTGAATTATTATAGAAGGTGTAAAAATTCTAAACAATAATATATGCATTACACACACAAAAAAATCTAACAAAAAACAAATATATTAATGTTAAATTATATATTTTTATAAATTGTTAATTGATACTTATTGATAATAATTGATAATAAAATATTGTTTTACACATGCACAATGTGTACATTTATGCATTTACTATTTTTATGTATTTAAATTATTTTACAGTTATTTGCAAGCTAAAGCAACATCAAAAAATGGTGATAAAACAAACACAGGAAAGCAGAATAAAATGCTTTTTCTGTTCAAAAGTATAAGCTTGTTTCTTTATTTTGATATATCATATCCAGTCCCACTTCATATTAAGTGTCCTTAACCGCCATGTACTTGCTTCAAACTATGAATACAATGTACTTAATGCGTTCAAAATGTATTGTAAAACACTTATGGCAATATTAAGATGGGATACGGGTAAGTTTAGGAGAAGCTTTGGTGGTATGGGTAAGTTTAAGGGTGGGTTAAAGAGTAAAGGATCATCAACAGTGTAACTGTACAGTGAGTGTAAATACAGAAATTAATTACAGATGTAATTACATGCAGGTATTTAATCAATCATAAGTACAATGTAAAAACGTGCATTTACACAATAAGTACATTGTAACGAATAATTAATTTCAATGTAAGTACGTATTAATTAAGGCCACTTAATATAAAGTTGGACCTAATATGCTCATATATTCATAGCAGAAATTATTCTGAGGGACATCAAATTTAGGAGAAAATCATCAAAAACGTTGACTTTGCCTGGCAAATTTATAAAAAAAAATAAAGAAATTAATAATTATAAATGTTTTAATTTAAAGGTGCAGTATGTAAGTTTGACACCCAGTGGTTGAGCTAGGTATTGCACTCCTGGATCAAAACAAACGCAAGCGCGGGTTGCCAGATTGAGTACAGGAGCGAGTGATTTTAAATGTTCTAAATAAAAGCAACAACACGCGATAGAGGGAATATTCTCCATATTAAAAGGAGTTTCTAACCAACACCTCAAATTGATATATTAGAAACGGCTTCTATTTCTCACAGCTGAACATGTGAAACCTATGACAGTGATCACCTCAGGTAAACCTTGTGTGCTTTATTCAGTGTTAAATGCTAACAATGTGAGTTTGAATGGCATTTTACAGGACATGTATTGCCATATACTGAAAGCAGCAGCAGATAGTTCACCTCAGATCTGGAGAATACAGTAAACTGATTGAAATTGAACTTTAGAACTAAACACATATGAGTGATTCAGCATCTAATGATGTTAAATAGAGTTAACATGTCTTAAATAGATTATAAACCTTACTGTTTGGTGAGTGAGTGCATATTCTGTGCTTCTGAATGGCTGTAATTACATTTCTGTCATGTTTCGTTTGGTGCAAACAGCCAAACTGCTCATCACTGCATATCTAGTCATGAAGCGTGTTGTTAGGACACGCGGTTACAATGTAACCTGCTCATCTAAAGTTTACGCTCGTAATATTTATATCATTTGCTAATTAATAACCTCATGTGGAACTGAATCTGTCTCATTTCTACGTCTGATACTGATACTGGTCGCATTTTCAGTCACAGACGCATGCTTTCAGAGTCTTTCTGAATGAATAAATGAAATACGCTGTTTTCCAACAAGGCAACCCGGAGTGCTAAACTATAATTGGCTAAACTGGCATAGCGCAGGTTAAATTTACCTAAACAAAGACAGCGTTCCTGCACGGAAAAACATTTTCAAAGCAGAATATCTGACTTCAGCATTGTTTTTCAGTTAAACAAGTATGTTCACTTGACATGTTTCTTGAATATCTGCACACATATTATGGTATTTTATGCTTAAGAAGAGTCAAAAACTTACATACAGCACCTTTAAAAGAGTTTCAAAGGGAAAATCAAAAGTGAAAATGTGTAATACAGTTATAAATGTTCCCCAGTTATGATTGACAGCATTAGCCTTGCATTGTAATAATTCAAGTTTATAAATTTTTCACAGCTTCCTTCAGATACAGGCACCTGTACGGCTGTCCTCGGTCATAAGACTGTCTCCTTGTTAAAGGGGAAGCGTCAGAGCCTCTGGACTGCCTCGGACTGAAACACAAACACATACTCATGAAAACACAGATTACAAAATACTTCTCTTATACAGCTGAAGTCAGAATAATTCACCCTCCTGTGAAGTTTTTTTTTTTTTTTTATGTTTCCCAAATGATGTTTGACAGATTCAGGAAATTTTCACAGTATGTCTGATAATATTTTTTCTTCATTTGTTTTATTTCGGCTACAATAAAAGCAGCTCTTAATTTTGTAACCATTTTAAGGTCGATATTATTAGCCCCCTTAAGCAATATTTGTTTTTCGATTGTCTACAGAACAAACCATCGTTATGCAATGACTTGACTAATTACCCTAACTTGCCTAATTAACCTAGTTAAGCCTTTAAATGTCACTTTAAGCTGAATACTACTGTCTTGAAAAATATCTAGTCAAATATTATGCGCTGTCATCATGTGAAAGATAAAAGAAATCAGTTATTAGAAATGAGTTATTAAATCTATTATACTTAGAAATGAGTATTGGGTTTTAGAACGGATCCTGAACTAAAGCTTGAAAGCCAGATTCAGTCTGTTCGCTCTAGTTTCTTTCACTTAAGGCAAAAGGCTAAAATTAAGCATGTTTTATAACACAAGCACTTTAAAACAGTAATCCATGCCTTTATAACCTCCCGCGTGGACTACTATAATGCCCTTTATTTTGGGGTGAGTCAGTCCTCTATCTCTCGTCTGCAACTTGTTCAAAATGCAGCTGCGTGTCTTTTAACTGGCACACGCAAATACGAGCACATCACCCCGGTTTTATCTTTCTCTTCACTGGCTGCCCGTGCATTTCAGGATTCATTTTAAGTTACTTTTATTTCTAAGGCCGTACTCACACTATGTACAGTTGCCTTGAACCGGGCCTAAGCACGCTTGTCCCCCCTCCCGTCTCCCCCGATGGCCCGCACTCACATTACATTCGGGCCTGGGCGCGCTTACGTCATCGATGATGCACTGTTCAGTAAGCGCTCTCGCTCAGCACAGTGGAGATTTTTTTAGTTATATCGTTTAAGTGGTTTGATATGCGGTGACACGCAGTCTAATATTTCATTGAACAGATCAGCCACTTTTGACGCTCATAAACAATCATAAAGTCCTCCTGCTGCAGGAATTAGGAGGTTTGCTGAAGGTGCAGCTGTGGTGCAGTGAGGGGTTTGCGTCTTTAATAATCTAAGACAGTTTGCGTTCATTGAACAGTACGAATGATTAATTAATACATATGAAACAGTCCCTTAAAAGTCACGTCTCACTTTCACTTTCGGGCTCAGGCACGCTTGCACTCACACTGTAATGCCGAGTTCAGACTGCATAATTTTAGCCCTGATTTTGACAGGTTGAGAAATCGCCGACAAATGCCTGAAATCACAGGGAAATCAGTGCTTATGCACGCGAGTGACAATCACACAGTATGTACTATCAAGGACGCGTTATGAGAGAATCGCAGATGCCCGTGAGATATTTGGCGTGCTAAATATCTGGTGCTGTCAGCGATGCAAATCATGCCGTGTGAATGTGTTCTGACTGAAAATAACATCCGCGATCAGCTAATAAGAGAGCAGCATTCCCTAGTGTGGGTACCTGCAGGCCAGCGGGGAGGCTGGGGGAGAAGTTGAAAGCGCTCATTTTCAGTTGATTTGGACCCAAGAAATGGTGTAAAAACGAGAGTAAAATTGGCACGAGCACTGTGTCTGTTTGACGTGTCATCTGATCAATATCACAATCAGGTCGAAAAGTAAAAAAAAGTTGAGGAGAAATTGTTAATTCTCTTCAAAAGCCAGGTGAGCAACACAAGTTTCTAAAGCTAAAGCCTTCTTTTTACATTATATAGTTAATAATGAAAGATATATTACGTGACCTCGTGTTTTTTCCATGTCACTTCTCGCGTTTGTTTGGCTGTGAGACGTAGTTTGGACAAAGTTGTCTGTGATTCTTCCTATTTTAAAGTCATGCAGTGTGAACTTTCCTGTCATCGATCCATCCTACAGTGTAAACACAGCGCTAACTGAACACTAGCCCAGAAAGTCATTCCGTGTGAAAACGTCAGTGACACGACTACTTTGAAAATCGTGCAGTCTGAACTCAGCATATACGTATTGTGCCTGAGCCCAAGTGAATCGCGCTCAGGCCTGCCTCTTCCAACCGGGCCAGGGCCGCCCAAGTGAACCGTGCCTGAGCCCGATTCATAGCACTCACACTCAGGCCCAGATTGAGAATTCAGAGGCCCCTAAGCACAATGTCTTGTAGGCCCCCCTACAAGGCCGCACCCCTATAGTTAAATTAAAAAACAAAAGATTAATATAATATTTTTTAGATAAAGTTAATCTATAATATTTTGCCCACATTTTTTAAATAAATGACATAGTACATATATTTATAGTCAACAAAGATTTACCTGATTTTAAAAGCATTTAAAGCACACTTTGATTAAAAAAAATAGTGTGAATGAATGGTTTTTAATATACTTGTTCAAGTTCACTGAAGCACTACTAAAAATGTATATTTAAGGGTGTTTTTAATGTATAACTTCTACAAACTTATAATGCATTTGGATATAACACCTCTCCAGTCCAGTTCTATGAATCTGAGTCCTCCATAATCCACACACTGATTAATGATTCCTGCTGTCTCCCTCGTGATGAAGAAGAGTAGGCAAACAGCACATGATTATAAAGCTGAAAGTATCTGAAATCACACACACTATACCAGCTCTCTCCTGTCTCTCTCCTCTTCAGGGGCTTTTTCTATCTCTCTCCGTCTCTCTCTCTCTCTCTCTCTCTCTCTCTCTCTCTCTCTCCATGAGGTTGGAGAATATGGGTGAAGCAGGGCGACTAACATTGTAAATACAGATTAATTATATTAAGATGTCGCTAACATTTAACACCAGGTGGAAAATAACTGTTTAAAGAATATTTATTATTATTATCTTTATTAAATACCTTGTGACTCATTTTATATATTTTATATACTTTATTTTTTAAATAACATCATTATTTAACTTTCTGTTGAAAATAAATGTATTTCCAATCTGATATGTAATGGGGGGAAAAAGAAGAACGTGTTCATCAGACGCTGGATTCGAACCGGGTTCATGATCGGTCGCCTCAAAACATGTTACCATGTGCTTTACGAGCTACGCCACACCCACCTGCTGTCTACTGCGCTCTTTAGTTATGTTGTCTCTGTTGATCAAATGGCGCTGGCGGGAAGCACTCAACTAGCTTATTCCAACAAGGTGCGCTATTTGCACCTAGCCTAAATAGACACTCCAAAATCAGCATTTTTCCCGCCCTCACAAGTGCGCAGGGGCCCCTGGGCCTATGCCCATAATGCCCATTGGTTAATCCGGCCCTGCTCACACTTTTCAAATGATCCAGGAAACGGGCCTAGGCACGATTCGGATAGCATAGTGTGAGCACGCCCTAAGTGTCTGAATGGTGCTGCACTCCTTTACCTCTCTGAGCTTCTCCGTCCCTACACACCTTCTCGTTCGCTCAGGTCAGCCGACCAGCTCCTCCTGGATGTGCCCATGCAGGACAGGTCGAAAGCTCAGAGTGGACCGTGCTTTTGCTGTGGCTGCACCACAATTGTGGAATGAGCTGCCGTTGTATATTAGACAAGCCTCTTCCATTACTGTTTTTAAATCTCTTCTTAAAACCCACTTGTTCAGTTTGACTTTTAGCACAGCGTGAGATGTTGACATTAAGTATATTTATTTATCTTATAAAGTATGTGCTACACTTTGTTTTGTCAGCACTTTGGTCAGCTGTGTCGTTTTAAAGTGTTAAATAAATACAATTGAATTGAATACAAATGTGTTGAAAAAATTAAACAAAAATTAGGGAAAAAATACAAACGGGGGCTAATAATTCAGAAGGGCTAATAATTCTGACTTCAACTGTAAAACACACAAAAAGGCATTCCAGTAATAAAGCAATGTGCAGGCCAGATCCACTCACAAAGTGTGTCCTCTGATGGGCAGGCTGATGGTTCGAGACACTAGCTCTCTAGAATACGCTTCTTTGAGGAGCAAACCGTTCTCCTGGATCTCTGACAGAGACGCCAGAGACTTGGTGATGTTTTTAGAGTTCAGGTCCAGAATTGGGCCCAAATACTCAGCTGAAACTGCCTTCATTTGTGCGGACAGTCGAGGCTCGACCTTTAAAAAGCAGAGAATATTTCAGGTTAAATACTGTATTACACTGCCACCTGCTGCTCACAACACACATGACAGGAAAGATGAGCTGCTTGGTTATTTAACATCATGAAACAAATGCTGTGATTGTATTTTCTTCTCTTTAAAGGGAACCTATAATGTCTATTTTTACAAGTAAATATGTAAAATAAGACTCAGATGTCCTTAGAG
The DNA here is from genome assembly GCA_903798205.1 of Danio tinwini. Taxonomy (NCBI): domain Eukaryota; kingdom Metazoa; phylum Chordata; class Actinopteri; order Cypriniformes; family Danionidae; genus Danio; species Danio tinwini. Next base: position 3,367,791 of record CAIGQZ010031698.1, on the reverse strand, counting down.
TGTGTGTGTGAAGTTTCAGCTCAAAATACCACACAAATAATGTTTTATAACTCTTTGAAACTGCCCCTTTCAGGCTTTAATCCTAATTGTGGCGTTTTGATGACTGTCGCTTTAAATTTAAATGAGATTGTGCTCTTTTCAGAAGAGGGCGGAGCTACAAATGCCTGTGTGTCAGCATAGTGGCAGATTCAAAAACAAAACTAATGTCCTATGCTAATGAGGGAGAGATGGTCACTAGTGGGTGGAGCTTTCCCCCTCTGATGACATGTACAATAAAAGATAGTCAATCAAAGTGCCACACAACTGTTTAAACCCCTTATTCATTCATTCCGTCATTCATTCATTTTCTTTTTGGCTTAGTCCCTTTATTAATCCGGGGTTGCCACAGCGGAATGAAACGCCAACTTTTCCAGCATTTGTTTTACGCAGCAGATGCCCTTCCAGCCGCAATTTAAACCCCTTATAAATAAAATAAAATTATATCTACACAGACACATTTCTCCATAAACGCATACAAAACAAGCGCAAGCAAAAGGTTCACAAACAAATAAAGAGGATAATAAAGTTCATAAGGATTCACAAGCGGTTCAAACTAACTAAATGTGTATTAATAAATCATTCATAATAAACACTCGCAGCTGCTGATGAGCAAAAAGTCAAAATACTACTGAGTCAAGTACATGTTTGAGTTTCACCTTCATCTTAAAGTCATCTTGACTCGCTGACAACTTCATTTGGGAAAATCTGTAGCAGAAAGACAAGCAGGGATGTTCAAACAGAAACACTGAGGGATTATACACTTTATTGAACATGCACACATAGACATCATCTATATACTACATAACTGCAGGTTATACTCAAAGTTATTAGTAACTAATAAAGTTATGGTAACTAATACCCTTAGGTTTTCTGAATTTGACTGTAATGCAATAATGTGCACCTTTTGTAAAGCTACTTTGAAACATAGTTAATGTGAAAAATCACTATACAAATGAACTTGAATTGATGATAAATGATGTGTTGATATTCATACCCGCCCTCCGAGGCCTGACTGAACTCAGATACCTCCTCATCTGTGCTGGCATAGCCGTTCTCTGAACAACAGAAAAAAACAAAGATGAATTGTAACAGAATTGCGACAACAACAAAGTATTAAGGAGAAAAGACACTTTATTTCAGCAGCATACAAGATTATTTGACGGGAGAAATATTTCTAGAGCCACCAATTAGTAGTCGACTACATTCGTGATGAACAGATCGTTATCATGGCTGCTATATTTTTATTATTTATCTGATTTTAAATATCAGATGGTAGGCTTGAATCAGTCAACTTGATATTTTTTTATATATTCATTTATTCATTTTCTTTTCGGCTTAGTCCCTTTATTAATCTGGGTGTCACCACAGCGGAATGAACCGGCAATTTATCCAGCATATGTTTTATGCAGCGATGCCCTTCCAGTCGCAACCCATCACTGTGAAACATCCACACTCATTTACACCCACACACTCATAGACTACGGTCAATTTTAGCATATCTAATTCACCTGTACCACATGTTTTTAGACTGTGGGGGAAACCGGAGCACACGGAGGAAACCCACGCGAACACGGAGAGAACATGCAAACTCCAAACAGAAATGCCAACTGACCCAGCCGAGGCTTGACCCAGCGACCTTCTTGCTGTGAGGCGAACGTGCTACCCACTACACCACTGCGTTGCTATTTATATATATATATATAATGATAATAATAATAATAACAACAATATTAATAATAATAATAATAATAATAACAATAATAATAATAATGACAATAATAATAACAATAATAATAATAATAACAATAATAATAACTATAATAATAATAATAATAATAATAATAATAATAATAATAATGTGGCAAAATAGCTAGCACTGTCGCCTCACTGCAAGAAGGTCACTAGTTTGAGTTGCAGAGACGTAGATTTAGCATGGACGGATGGGATGCGTCCCCACCATTATTCACCAACTATTGAAATGTCCCCACCAATAATTTAATCCACTTAAAATATATATATCGCGCTGTCAATATTAACCTGGACATGCAGAAAGGGTTAAATCTCGTCTCTCCTCAAGTCACACTATGGGTATGGGTGTTTCCCAGTACTGGGTTGCGGCTGGAAGGGCATTCCGCTACATAAAACATATGCCAGAATATTGGGCAGTTCGTTTAGCTGTGGCGACCCCCTGATAAATAAGGGACTAAGCCAAAGGGAAACGAATGAATAATAATAAATAAAAATAATAATTCCAATAATTTCCAATATCGTGCAGCCCTGTTTGAAACCCAATTAACGAAAATGAAAGTGATTCTTCACCTTGTTGGACATTATGGATCAGAGCCTGCAGTTCAGGGATGCACTCCGCCTTTTCCCTCAGAGCGTCTAGGATCATGTGATTTTGGGAGGAGCCAATCACATCCGTCTGCCGCAGCTGACCTTCCAGCAGGCGAATCTGAGCCTCCTTCTGAGCGACCTGTAAACCCTACATAGACAAACACATGAGTAAACACTAGTATAAAACAAAGAGAAACTCTATAGTGGAATTAATTATAAAAGTAACTCATCTGTAGTGAAACCAAACGTTTGCTTTTCAGATACAATACAAAAGTATAGTAATTATAAAAGTATAGATTACCATTGCAATTACCATTGCAGAAAAAACAACAGAAGCGCTAGCATTTACAGCGAGGGAATGACATCTGATGCGGTACAGAGTTTGTTGTTGTCTTAGAAATAAGTTATATTGATTACATATTATATATATTTACATGATGCTTTCAGTGTATTATAACAGCTCGTCACCCAGTGATAAGCACAGCGATTCTACAAAATGAACGTTAAAGTGAGCGGCGTTCGTCTGACAGGTCCATTTGCGATAGCACCCTCCCAATGGATATTGAATGAGACGAAATGACCAAGCATCCAGCCCCAAATATACAATCTCATTGAAACTCCAAGTGATTTTACAAGAGAAGAGTTAAAGGCCTACAAGTCTTTGGATGCCAACAATTGTGTTCTGTGTGGTCATGTGCAAGAAATAACGCTCCATGATTACCAGATTCAAAACCGAGCCAAAGACAAGTAAAGAAGACGGAGCTGTACAAGGCCTGGGTAATAATCAACAAGCAGAACAACTGCATTCAGACAGCGAACTGCACCTGTACGGCAGGGTATGTGAACTTACATGTTTACATTTCATTCTCAGCATTCAGTGTCCGCATTTTAATAAACCATATTGAACTGTTTTTGCTGAAATCATTGCTGCAATCAAAAACGAGGAATGTGTATGATTCAGCATAGCGTGAACTTACCTGATATGAAATGAGAACTGTAGAGTCGAGCATTTTTAATTAGGTCCTCACTCCATTCAGCTCACTTTTAGCCAAAGACGTCTGCGGTTGGCATTAAAAGCAGTGTGGTGTACAGTAATAGTTAAGTTTTTAAGTTCGAATTTGGCATCCTACCGCACAACACGACACATTTGCTACTGCAAACGGTCTTTTTTTTCAACCGGAAACCCGTGTGACGTCATGTGTGACGTATATTGGTAATTCCTCTATAGAATTTTGAAAGCTTGATGTAATAAACCACTTTAGAATATACTGTAAATCACAGTAGATTGTTTTAAATCAAATAAAAGTGACTTATAATTTGGAATACACCGCGCTTGAATTACTCTGGTTACCTTAAATGACAAAAATCAAAGTACTGTAATGTGTCTCTTCTCTGACCTTATCAATGGAGGCTTTGAGGAAGTAGTCGAGTAGAGATCGAGCTTCAGCCAGAGAGCAGGAGCTGATGACCACTGATGTGTCCACAGAGTCCAGCTCATCCTATACAACAAAACACACACACACACTTCAGACTGACTATTCACAAAACACCCACAGCTGGAATTTACTGTGCTAATAATTATGAAGCAACCATTGCACACACGTATCAACATAACATTATAAAGCTAATAAAAAATTTAAAGGCAGCTTAATGTCCAATTCAAAGGCTTAACCAGGTTAATTAAGGCAATTAAGCAAGTCATTGTATAACAGTGGTTTGTTCTGTAGACAATCGAAAAACAAATATTGCTTAAGGGGGCTAATACTATTGACCTTAAAATGGGTTTAAAACATTAAAAACTGCTTTTTTTCTAGCCGAAATAAAACAAATAAGACTTTCTCCAGAAGAAAAAATATTATAGGAAATACTGTGAAGAAGGCGACACAGTGGCACAGTAGGTAGTGCTGTCGCCTCAAAGCAAGAAGGTCGCTGGTTCGAGCCTTGGCTGGGTCAGTTGGCGTTTCTGTCTGGAGTTTGCATGTTCTCCCTGCGTTCGCGTGGGTTTCCTCCGGGTGCTCCGGTTTCCCCCACAGTCCAAAGACATGCGGTACAGGTGAATTGGGTAGGCTAAATTGTCCGTAGTGTACGAGTTTGTGTGGATGTTTCCCAGAGATGGGTTGCGGCTGGAAGGGCATCCGCTGTGTAAAAACATGCTGCATAAGTTGGCAGTTCATTCTGCTGTGGCGACCCCGGATTAATAAAGGGACTAAGCCGAAAAGAAAATGAATGAATGAATGAATGAATGAATGAATGAATGAATGATTACTGTGAAGAATTCCTTGCTCTGTTAAACATCATTTGGGAAATTTTTGAAATAAAAAATGTGCACTGTAAATTAAATACCTATACTGTAATTACCTAAATAATTTTCTTAAATAGCTATAATAATTTTAATAATATTAAAATTCACATTAAAATTGTGAGATACTAAAACAATGACTCTCTATATTATAAGATGTTAAATCTCTGACTTCAGACAGCAAGCTGAACTTATAAATAGCCCTGAATTATGGTCTATTAATCCATTTACTCCAGCTTAATACTTTTACTCCAGTAGATTTTTTATGTGTTGCATAGTTA
>CAIGQZ010031698.1:3309522-3334374 GCA_903798205.1 Danio tinwini | reverse complement strand
TATATATATACACATTTATGTACATATCTTCACACACAACAGTTACTAAGATGTCTTGTAAAAGGTGTGGCACCGTAATTATATTTATCATATTCTAAAATAATAGTGATTAAGGGAACAAAAAAGTCAAACAAAGCTACCTTCGGTGCAACCTGAAAAACTTCATATCTTCATAAAAACAATCTACCCCAAATTGTCTAAGGTTAAGGGTAGGGTTAATCTTTTGTAACAATCATTAGCTTATTTGAACAATAATAGAGCTGAAAGGGAGTTACCTAGTCTACAAAAAAACAATGTGTGTCACATTTACAGAGTACACACAGACACACTCAATGGTGTAGATCTGGTTCGAAGATTGCGAATGAAGTGTGTGTACCTTCTTTCTCAGTTAGCACTAAGGGTCCTAAAATAAAAATGCTCAATTACTGTCCAACACTGACTTTAAGTGATACTAGCATCTTGAAACATATCGAGTCAAATATCATGTGCTGTCATCATGGCAAAAATAAAAATGAGTTATTAAAACTATTATGATTAGAAATGTGTTCTAAATATCTTCTTTGCGTTAAACAGAAATTGGGCGGAGGGGTGGGGGAGATACAGAGGGGCTAATAATTCAGGAGGGGTAATAATTCAGACTTTAACTGTATATGCACTCATTACCTGTTTCCTCCCAGTGAGTCCTGCAGCAGGCGGGTGAGTTTGGAGTCTCTGTAAGGCACATGTCCGGCCCTCTTACTCTGATCCCCCAGAGCACTAATGACGTTACCCAGAGCCAGCTGCCAAACACACACACACAAACACACAGAGAGAAGAGAGAGAGAGAGAGACATGGTCACGCTCCATCACATATGCTGCCATCTATGATTAAAAGCTTTTAAATGGGCTTCTTAAAACAAGTATGTGGGCTCTGAAAACAATAGAGCTCAAACAATGGCTCTTCTTGGCTTTCCTCCAGTCTTCCAGATCTTCTTCACAACTTGCTGTAATTACCTTTACTTCCCATCATGCTCTGACAGCTTTACCCAGCACAGACTATAAGAGAGCAGTAATGAATCTCAAACTAATGCGATACTGTAGTTACAGTGGAAAAAAGCAAGACTCAGCTTAAAAAGCCTTTAACAATTATGATGATGAGATTTTTTTTCTTCTTTAAATATCCCTGACATGGTTTGTTTTGCTGTGTTGATTTTGTGCTCATTTATTCAAGCATGGTTAAAGGGACTGATCTCTTAATGATGATTCAGTCATAATCTAGTCTCTATTTTGTGAGTTAGTTTGTGTGTACATACACTCAGATAGAGTTAAAGACTGGAATGGCAAAGAAAGCGTTCTTGCAGGACTCCCAGAGTTCATCAAGATTCTTTAGATTCATCTTCAAAGCCTCCTCCTTCATCTTACCCCAGACATGCTCAATAATGTTCATGTCTGGTCACTGGGCTTGCCAATCCAGGAGCACCTTGACCTTTTTTGCTTTCAGAAGCTTTGATGTGGAGGCTATGAGGGCTATCCTGCTGAAGAATTTGCCCTCTCCTGTGGTTTGTAATGTAATGGGCAGCACAAATGTCTTGACACCTCAAGCTGTTGATGTTGCTATCCACTCTGCAGACCTCTCACACTGAATGTAACCCCAAACCATGATTTTTACTTCACCAAACTTGACTGATCTTTGTGACAATCGTAGCTCCAAGCGGGTTTAAGTAGGTCTTCTGCAATGTTTGTGATGATTGGGATGCAGTTCAACAGATGATTCATCAGAAAAATTGACCTTCTGCCACTTTTCCAAATGATCAACTAAAAGTCGAGTTATTATTTGTTGCTCTTACAACTGGGTTACACAACAAGACTTTTGTCAGGTAGTGTATGTAAGTTTCTGTTTATTGCCATTGCATGTATATGCCAGTGTCAAGTGAAGTTTATTTATAAACTCATTTCGAGAAGACCAGGTGCTTATGATTGCTTGCGGCTGGTCCCGCATTATCCAATTCATGATTCACCAATCAGACGATTCCTACGCCACTATAAATACCCTAAGTTCCATATCCAACGCAATCTCACGGCAATTCGTAACTTTTTTGATTTAGTGGCTAATTCGTATGAATTCGTACAATCTAATTCGTACAAATTAGTACGATTTGCTCATCACCCAATGACAGTTGGGGTTAGGGGTGGGGTTAGGTGCCACGCCTCCTTTTTAAAATCTTACATTTTCGTACAACTGAATAAGCCACAAACCTGACAAAGCGTAAAATACTTCTTGTGAGATCAGGCTGCCATATCACAGTTATCTTCATTTTAAAAAATCCCCCCTACCACCCCCACTTCTCCTCCTTTCCTAGACAGGTGACACGGTGGCCCAGTGGCTAGCACTGTTGCCTCACAGCAAGAATGTCACTGGTTCTAGTCCTTACCAAGCCAGCCGACGTTTCTGTGTGGAGTTTGCACGTTCTCCCCGTGCTCTCGTGGGTTTCCCCGGTTTCCTCCCACCGTCCAAAAACATGCAACTTAAGTTAATTGACTAATCCAAATCGGCACCATAGACATGCTCCTAGTAAGTAGTTATCTCTTAAGAGCAATCACTCATTAGCTACTACAGCAGGGGAGTTCTCCAGATCTACCTCAGCTCAAACTCCCCTCTCGCCTTGCAAACAGGAGGGAGCCCCGGGCTCGAGGATCTTATGAGCTCAGGGCTCTCTCCCGGGACAGCATGCCAAACATGCTTTATAACCAACCATCAGCTAAGTGTGAACTCTTGAAATATGAGTTAATGTTCATAAGTCCTTTAAAGACAATAAAGTGGGGTTTTTTTTGCAGATTTTTACCCACTTTAACAATTTTTTTAATATTGAACATTTATATAATCATTCATTTTCATTTCAGCTTAGTCCCTTTATTCATCAGGGGTCGCCTCAGTGGAATAAACCACCAACCAGCATATGTTTTACGCAGCGGAAGCCCTTTCAGCTGCAACCCAGTACTGGAAAACACCCATACACACTCATTCAGAAACATACACTATGGCCCATTTAGTTTATTCAATTCTCCAGTTTACTCAATAGCGCATGTGTTTGGACTGTGGGGGAAACCGGAGCACCCGGGGGAAACCCATGCCAACACGGGGAGAACATGCAACTCCACATACTGTAGAAATGCCAACTGACCCAGCCGGGACTCAAACCAGCGACCTTCTTGCAGGTGACAGTGCTAACCACTGAGCCACCATGCCACCCTACATTTATATAAACATACAGTAAATACACATTTGACTGTGTAATATAATCCTTAATTTCAAAAATAAACTAATTTCATGTAGTGTCTACAACAAAACCTACAAAACATGAGTCATTTTTAATTAAAGTTATTTTTTTCCAAAAAACAATACAATAATCTTCAGAACTGACATTTTACATTGTGCAAAAAAATCTACTTTTAAATTTAAATAAAAGTAATTTGAAGATTGTGTGTCTTGTGAAGACAAAAATACAGCTGTTTGCTTAAAATCTTGCATCATATAGCTATCAAAATCATATCAGTGACAAAATTTGTGTTTAGAAGTTATGAAGCTGATATTAACATTGAAATCTATCAGTTTGTCACTTCCGCCTGAAGAGATCAATGTTTTTTTCCATGTCACCTCATACTTCAGTTTCTCATCAAATCTTCTGACCAATCAAATGCTCTCTAGTGTCTGACTAGCCCCGCCCCCTTCTTCTCACATGTTTTCATTTGATGCGCTAGAGCTCAACCATTCTCACTGGCAGAGCTGTGATAAAAACAAAACTATTGGCTGTTTTTTTTAAGGGGAGGAGCTACTGAAAGCCCCACCCTATCTTCGTGCTTTAGTTGAGATTATGTCAAACATCAACAAAAAAAAAATGCACATTTCAAAGCACTTTACAGGACCTTTAAACTTATGGTGAACAAAATGTGCAATAGAGAGCATCAAAATAAAGTGATACGGATATAATTTTATTTTCATGTTTATTTTGCGGCTGCTCAGGTGTTAGCACTGTGGCCTCACAGCAATAAGGTCGCTGGTTTGAGTCCTAGCTGAGCCAGTTGGCGTTTCTGTGTGGAGTTTGCATGTTCTCACCATGTTGGTGTGGGTTTCCTCCGGGTGCTCTGGTTTCCCCCACAGTCCAAACACATGCGCTATAGGTGAATCGAATAAACTAAACTGGCCTTAAGTGTGTGTGTGTGTCTGTGTGAGTGTACGGGTGTTTCCCAGTACTGGGTTGCAGCTGGAAGGGCATCCACTGTATAGAACATATGCTGGATAAGTTGGCGGTTCATTTATCTGGCGACCCCTGATAAATAAAGCAACTAACCTGAAGGAAATCGAATGAATATTTTGCAAAGTGAAGATTTTCCATACCAGTCCACAGTTGATGGAGATGCCTTCCCGCGCGCGCTCTCCTGTGGCTCCGGTGCGTTTGAGACGCTCTGATCCTGCCAGATCCACAAAGTGAAACTTGGCAGAGAGTGTCTCGTATTCAGACTGAGACATGGAGCCGTCAGAGACTCCATTCAGCTCTCCGTTCACCTGGAGGAGCAGAGAGAAGCCTTATAATTCACCATTACCACAAAAACATCACAAAATTATCAATAATAAAGGGACAAAAACGAATATACAGTTGAAGTCAGAATTATTAGCCCTCCTGAATTATCAGCCCCCCAATTTTCCAATTTCTGTTCACGGAAATAAGTTTTTTTTTAACATTTCTAAACATAATAGTTTTAATAACTCATTTCTTTTATCTGTGCCATGATGACAGCACATAGTATTCAAGGTACTAGTATTCAGCTTAAAGTGACGTTTAAAGGCTTAACTAGGTTAATTGGGCAAGTTATTGTATAATAATGGTTTGTTTTGTAGACAATACAAAAATAATATTGCTTAAGGGGGCTAATAATTTTGACCTTAAAATGTATTTAAAAAAATGTATAACTGCTTTTATTCTAGCCGAAATAAAACAAATAAGACTTTCTCCAGAAGAAAAAAATATTATAGGAAATACTGTGAAAATTTCTGTTTAACATAATTTTGGAAATATTTTTTAAATAATTAAAATTCCCAGGAGGGCGAATAATTTTGGCTTTATTTCTATTTCTTGTACTATTATAACAATAATGATGATTTTTCATTAAATTTTGAAGCTCTAATTTATAATAAAGTTTTGACGTCTTCCTAAGTCACAAATGAAGTGTGATGCGTCGAGTTTCAGTGTGCTCTGACATGTTCACTGACATTTATAATTCCTGTGGTTTAATATAATGACTTTAATCTATACAGCAGCGGCGCTCTGAATTTTAATGCTTTAAAACATTCGACCTGCTCAAACTTGCTGATGTCTCTGAGATGCAGGAGTTTATGTTAGTGTTGTTGAGATGTTGGGCTTGTACCAGTTGTGGCTGTGGGCAGACTCTCATCTGGCAGAGGTGGATGGTGAAGATGGCGTGTGAACGGGAGCTCTGGGCGTTCATCTGTGTGCTGGCGGTGGTGCGAGAGAGAGCGCCCAGCTTTAGACACTGCAGGAGCTGAACACACACACACACACAGCGTGAATTACACTGACACTGAATACAGTAGTCAACAATTGAAGTGAATGAAAAATGTTTTGGACTGCATGATTGGATTTGATGATATGGAGGCAGATCGGTCTCAAAAATAATACATTTACAAAATAAGATTTAGACACAATTTACGTTTACAAAAATGAATTCATAAATTCAAAACACAGCGTAAAAATTCATTTATTCATTCATTAATTTTCCTTTGACTTAGTCTCTTTATTTATCAGGAGTCGCCACAGCGGAATGAACCGCCAACTTATCAAGCATACGTTTTACGCAGCGGAAGCCCTTTCAGCTGCAACCCAGTACTGGGAAACACCCATACACACTCATTCACAAACATACACTACTATTTAGTTTATTCAATTCTCCTTAAGGAATTTAGTTTATTCAATTCAAAGCTGGAGGAAGTCTGAGGAGAAGGAAGTTTGGGGTTCCCTCCTGAGACTGCTGGCCCCACAGCCCATCCTCAGATAAGCGGAAGAAAATGAATGAATGAAATATGGATATGAAATCTATCAATTTGAAGTCTTTCAGTGCTCGGAAACAAAAAAAAAAACAAGGCAATCTGACCTCATCCTCTGAGCTGACCAGTCGTGAAGTCACCCCGGTGGTGTAGATTCCTCCGCTGCCATCCTCGTGGATCTTAATGTTGGACTTCCGGCCTCGAGCCTCAGGATCACGCGTGCTGTCAAACAGGTCCAGGATCTCCTCATTGTAGAGCTGCAGGACACAAGCACACACACAGAGGGCAGAAATCAGCATATTTGACCTCTGAATCCCACAGACCGCACAAGTTGAGTTATGAGAAATAATAATAACTTTATAGTGCTAATGAAAAAAAGAACATTTTCCATATCTCCCCTTAATTAAAGGGATAGTTCACCTAAAACTGATAATCCTGCCATCATTAGCCACGTTTCAGTCCACATGAGCATTTTGACATACATAAATGCACATAAATAAAGATGCACAATAATATTGAAAATGCGCTTGAGAAATAATAACATCTTTATAATGCTTATCAATAATAGAGTAAGGGGTTTTCCAAATCTCCCCTTACTTAAAGGGATAGTTCACCCCAAACTTAAATTTCTGTCATCATTAGCCACGTTTCAGTCCACTTTTTTATGGCATTTTGGAATATCCCATTAAAAAAACTTAAATGAAAATAAAAAGATTTACATAAATTTAGAAAATACACATGAGAAATAACCTTATAATGCTAATGATAAAAAGAGAAAGGCGTGTTCCCCAGCTTCCCTTAATTAAAGGGATAGTTCACCCCAAAACTGATAATTCTGTCATCAGCAGCTACGTTTCAGTCCACCTTTTTTATGTGCATTTTGGAATATCCCATTAAAAATGCTTAAATGGAAAGATATTAGGGCGACACAGTGGCGTAGTAGGTAGTGCTGTCGCCTCACAGCAAGAAGGTCGCTGGTTTGAGCCTCGGCTGGGTCAGTTGGCGTTTCTGTGTGGAGTTTGCATGTTCTCCCTGCGTTCGCGTGGGTTTCCTCCGGGTGCTCCGGTTTCCCCCACAGTCCAAAGACATGCGGTGCAGGTAAATTGGGTAGGCTAAATTGTCAGTGTATGAGTGTGAATGTGTGTGCATGGATGTTTCCCAGAGATGGGTTGCAGCTGAAAGGGCATCCGCTGTGTAAAACAAATGCTGGATAAGTTGGCGGTTCATTCCGCTGTGGCAACCCCAAATTAATAAAGGTACTAAGCCGAAAAGAAAATGACTGAATGAATGAATGAATGAATGAATGAATGAATGAATGGAAAGATATTAAATAAATTTTTAAAACGTGCATAATAACTGGATGGAAACACATTTAATGAATCATCTTCTGAGGCGCAAGTCATCTATTATATTAAGAAAAAAAGGCCCACAGTGACGTATCCTACTGCAGCAAAAAGCATTTTTATTTTTGATATTTGGTGCCAGTTTATCAGGCATGGACGGTTTTGATTTTGTTCTCTTTGCATCATTGAATGGAAACAGTGTTATATTCGCTTATGTTATATGCTATATTCCACTTACGAGCATAAATAAAATTAATTTGCATATAACTATTGTAGTTACTCACCCTTTTTTTTGTGATCAACGTTTTATTGTTTTTAGATTAACAAAATAAAAGACATTCAAACAAACAAACAGGGGAGGAGAAGCAACATTTTCAATCTGAAAGAGAAGAAAAAAAAAACTTTACATGGTCATTCCTTTATATAGTCTAAAATGTTGGAAGAAAAACATTGCCATGCATCAATGGTACTAGGTCTAGCCTTATTAATTTGTGCTATTGTACCCTCACAAGTCACTATTTTAAGGAGGCTATGAATCCAAAATGTTTTTGCATACATGTGCGGAGTAAACCAATTTTGTATAATTGCCTTCTTTGCAGCTGTAAAACCAGCAAACAGCATTCTCTTCTTTAGTGTACTTATACAGAAATTAGTAGTTACTCACCCTTCACTTTCAAGATTACATTTTGGAAACCTGTAACCATTGACTTGCATAGTATTTGTTTTTCCCACTCTAAAAGTCAATGGTTACCTGTTTCCAACATTCTTCAAAACATCTTTTTTTTTATCAACTCGAAAAGGGAACCACATGAGGGAGAATAAATAGTGAGTAAATCAATTTTTGGGTGAACTATCCCTTTAAGGAAGCAACTTGATAAAAATCAATGAAAGGTTCAAAACAATAAATCAAACCACTAACACGGAACAAAACAATGTACAGAGCGCAGAGTGGAGTTCTGGAAAGGAGGAGAGTAATGAAATCAGGGTGTTTTAATGGTGTATTACAGGCGCCCCAGGGGACGGCGTCCGCTCACCACCGCACAACTGCAGACAAATCTGTGGGGTTATTCAGCAGTGCTGAGCAAACAGCAGCCGCTGCCAGACAGAGAGCGGCACGGGTCGTTAAAAAAGCCTGTTACAGGTTTAAACTCAATACCGCAGCCTGGACTTCACACGAGCACAGGGTAATCTGTTTACGGGACACTGCTGTCTGCACAGCCTGAGCAAGAGCCTGTCCTGTATGGAGCCAGATCAGTCTCGCAATCAAAATTCATATACCATTCACACTTACAAAATTTAATTCGTAAATTTAAAACACAAATCATAAATATGCAAAACTAAAAATACAGCTCTGTAAATTCACAACATATTTCATAAGAAACGCAAATCCAGTTTGTAAATTATAAACACAATTCATAAATACACAATTCGTGAATTCAAAACACTATTCAAATGCACACATCCAATTCATTTGGGGAAATATTTATGATTTTTTTACTTATGAGTTCACAAATTGTGTTGAATTTACGAATTGGATTTTGTAAATGGAGGCGGCACAGTGGCTCATCGGTTAGCACTGTCACCTCACAGCAAGAAGATCGCTGATTCAAGTACTGCCTGGGTCAGCTGGCGCTTCTGTGTGGATTTTGCATGTTCTCCCCATGTTGGTGTGGGTTTCTTCCGGGTGCTCTGGTTTCCCCCACAGTCCAAACACATGCGGTACAGGTAAATTGGGTAGGCTAAATTGTCAGTGTATGAAAGTGTGTTTGTGTGTGAGAATGTGAGAGTGTATGGGTGCTTCCCGACACTGAGCTGTAGCCGGACGGACATCCGCTGCATAAAACACATGCTGGAATAGCTGGCGGTTCATTCCGCTGTGGTGACCCCTGATAAATAAGGGACTAAGCCGAAGGAATATGAATGAATTCATTTTGTAAATATGAAACGTGCTGTGCATGCATGAGTTTTATTTATGACACTCATCTGGCTCCATAGTCCTGAACCAATGACTGATCCTGAAGAAACATGCGCTTTCTCCACATCACTCAGCTCCATTCTGACTAAGGCCCAATCCCAATTCTACCCCTTAGTTCTCCTTTTACCCCTACATTTGAATTTAATCATACTACTCGGATGTTCATTCAACAAGTACATCCTCTACAGTAATGGAGCGCGGACGTACTATCTCTGCTATTTTATCATCATCACGTGACCTACCGGCGTCAGTTGCGTCGCTTCACTCCCATTCATGAATTCTCTTGTGGTGCATCATTGGATAGTGTTAATCCGATGAGTGCTTCAGAATCTCGCCGGAAATAGCAGGTCATCCAGGTACTTCTCATTTACTGTTTTTCGAATACTATGAATTCGGACATACTACTTGCCTCGCATACTGTTTTTAGCATACGATATAGTATGGAAGTATGCTATTTCAGACGCAGCCATGGAGTCCTTCAGGCTTGTTTGAAACCTACAGGTAAGTGTGTTACAGCAGGATTGGAACTAAACTGTGCAGAGCTGACCACACTCAAAACCAGGGGGTATGAAAATATCCCAGAATACACCAGCTACAAGGACAACATGGCTGCACCCGCAAGTCAGGACATTAGTATTTTTTGTTATTATTATGAATTTTTACAACAAGCAAGCAGATGTTTTAATACATTCATGAAGGTATTCATGTTTTACGCTCATGCTTTTTAAAAAAAAAAGTTTAATTTAATAATGTTTAAAATTTAGCTATCTATAATCCATAATAATAACTCCTCTATAGCAGTCCCACAACATACTGTCACATCTGATGCTCAATGAATCTGGAATACCCTGTCAGAAAAGTCAAGAGGTTTTTAAAGTGTTAAAGTGTCTGCTATAATGTTAAAGGTGCTGTATGTACGTTTTTGACTCTTCTAAAGCATAAAAATACCATAATATGTTTACAGATATTTCACATGCTAAGTGAACATTCTTGTTAATCTGAAAAACCATTCTGAAGTCAGATATTCTGCTATGAAAATGTCTTTTCTGTGCCAGAACGCTGTCTATGTTTATGTTCTTTTAACCTGCACAATGCCAGTTTAGCCAATTACATTTCAGCAATCCGGGTTGCCTTGGTGGAAAACAGCGTATTTCATTCATTCATTAAGGTCTGTGACCGAAATGCGACCTCCGGTGGACAGTAGACTCCACAATGAGACAGATTTGGTTTCCGATGAGTTTATTAATTAGCAAATGATATAAATATTACGAGCGTAAACTTTAGATGAGCAGGTTACATTGTAACCGCGTGTCCTAACAACACGATTTGTGATGAGATACGCAGTGATGAGCAGTTTGGCTGTTAGCACCAAACGAAACACGACAGAAATTTAAATACAGCCATTCAGAAGCACAGAATATGCACTCACTCACCAAACAGTAAGGTTTATAATCTATTTAAGACAATTTAACCCTCTTTAACATAATTACTGTAGATGCTGAATCACTCATATGTGTTTAGTTCTAAAGTTCAATTTCAAGCGGTTTATTGTATTTTCAAGATGTAAGGTGAACTATCTGCTGCTGCTTTCAGTATATGGCAATAAATGTCCTGTAAAATGCCATTCAAACTCACATTATTAGCATTTAGCACTAAATAAAGCACATGAGGTGTACCTGAGGTGATCATTGTCAGTTTTCTGTTGTTGAGCTGAGAGAAATAGAAGCCGTTTCTAATATTAATTCGAGGTGTTGGTTAGAACCAAAACTTTTAATTTTTAACCTTTTAATATGGAGAATATTCCCTCTATCACGTGTCGTTGCTTTTATTTAGAACAGTTTAAATCACTCGCTCCTGCACTCAATCTGGCAACCCTCGCTTGCGTTTGTTTGGATCCAGGAGTGCAATACCTAGTTCAACCACTGGGTGTCAGACTTACGTACTGCACCTTTAATATTGTTTTCGTGTGTTTAGATGAATATGGACACACAGTACAGTTACGAGCTTATTGTCGCATTATATGTTTATGATAACATGATATTGTTGCCTTCAGTGATTTCCTGAGGATAAATACCAACAAAATAACGCACGTGAAATATCATGATTGCCGATTTTATATGTAGTAAGAGATTGCGATGACATATGATGACGTGAGCGGGTGCTGTAGTGGTGTCCCATTCCTTAGGGGTAAACTTTGAAGTCCTTCACACTGTTTCAAGGCCCAAGGCAAAGAAGAAGGGGTAAAAAAAATAGATTGGGATTGGGTGTAACAGCGTTGTTATTGTTACTGGAGCTGACAACATAATAACCAAAAAAAAAAGTAGTCCTGACCAGATCAGCTCCAGATAATAGAGGCAGATCCCAGCATTTAGGTTTAACCGTTGTTTCAGTCGGTAGAACTTTTACAAATTGAACCGATATAACCCAGCCACATCTCAAAGGTTAAGTTTCTCAATTAAATTACAGCACTGATTTGAAAACAAATTTGGGAGAATGACAGTGATGTTATTGTCTCACCTCCAGGAACTGTGCGCTGACTTTGAAATCCGGCGGAGGGATGTCTGCGCTCTCAGCCTCTAGTCTGCGTTTCTGGATGCCCTGAAAGAGCTGGTGTACGGCCCGTGGGATGATGCCCTGCTCGTCCTCGGACACGCTTACGTCAAAACCAGTGCCCATGGTGTACGTCTTTCCGGAGCCCGTCTGCAATGTGAACAAGACAAACAAAATAAAAACACACACACACACACACAAATCTTGTCATCATAAACACTCGACACACAACAGAAAAAAAAAATATCACATTAGCATGTTTTGTAAAGTTTACAGTGGTGGATGGTAAGGTAGTATTTTTACTATAGTACCATAACATCAACTAGAGTATTAATTAGAGCATTTTAATTTAGGGATAGTTTTACTTTAATGCACTCCAAAAAGGGCAGCATGGTGGCTCAGTGGTTAGCACTGTCGCCTTACAGCAAGAAAGTAGCTGGTTCGAGTCTCGGCTGGGTCAGTTGGCATTTCTGTGTGGAGTTTGCATGTTCTCCGTGTTCACGTGGGTTTCCTACAGGTAATCTGGTTTCCCCCACAACTAAATTGTCCATAGTGTATATGTGTGAACGAGAGCGTATTGGTGTTTGCCATATGTAAAACATATGCTGGATAAGTTGGCGGTTCATTCCGCTGTGGCGACTCCGATAAATAAAGGGATTAAACCGAAGGAAAATGAACACTCCATAGAGTACTTTTTACACTGGACTTATCCTAGTGCAGGTCTCTAATCAATGACTGACTTATTTAAATCATTAATTAATTCATTTATTTTTTTTCGGCTTAGTCCCTTTATTAATCCGGGGTCGCCACAGCGGAATGAACCACCAACTTATCCAGCACACTTAATCACACACATAAACTTCAGCCAATTTAGCTTACCCAATTCACCTGTACTGCATGTCTTTAGAACTGAAACTGAAGCCTCCGGAGAAAACCCATGCCAACACGGGGAGAACATGCAAACTCCACACAGAAACGCCAACTGACCCAGGCAAGGCTCTAAGCAGCGACCTTCTTGATGTAAGGCGATTGTGCTACCCCCTTCTCCATCACGTCGCCCCTGATTCAAATCATTGAATCATTTGATTCAAATAATCTACTCCCTTTGAGTCTTCAATCAGTGACTCACTGATTCAAAAGAGTTTGTAGTCAACAGCTAGAGTTTTCATGTTTTCATTAGCCTGTGTTAATGCTCATTTTGGAGATCAGCTGTGATAAATTAGGCTGTCCAGTGTTCAGTCTAATTCTACCATGGTTGAAACCCAGTCAGGTAGCGCAATTTAGAAAGTGAAGCAAAGTGCCTCAAATGATCTGTAATTAAAAGGGAAAAATAGAATAAATATATATGTATTTATATATTAGACACACATCTGATGCTTGTATTTGCAGCAGCTCCACGTCCACAACTACACACATTGGGATAAAATAGGCTGTCCAGTCTCCTGGTTCAGTCCTTTACTTCCACTGTATCTGTTCAGCTGAGGGAACGGAACCAAGCTCGTAACGTCAGACACATCGATAATTCAAGATGGCGGCACCCTAGGTCTAAAATCTATAGTAAAACATGTCATTTTCTGCTAAATGGTTCATTAAAACGTTTAATATATTTTCATTAAAGTGGAATCCAATGTGCAAAACTATGTAAACTTGACTGAGTGCTTCATTTCCCCTTTAAAAATGCAATCGAATCGACCGTCTATCCACACACAGAACAACGTAGGTCAAACGAAGCAAAATCTGAAAATAAGTATCTATAAAACAGTAATAAAAAGACTGGGTGCTTCATTCCCCCTTTAAGACCTCTGAAAAACAGATTATCAAGACTTATTAAGGCCTTTATTTACTATGGGATTTAAGGCTTTTTAAGGATCTGCAGACACCCTGCTTTAGAGAAATTATTCCTCTCAGGTGTTGAAGTGTCCACTCACATCTGCTTTCACACATCATCTATAGCACACAGAGTGAGAGATGAGCCATTGACCCTGAGTGCAGCACAATGAGCCTGTGAATTTGAGTGTCTGAGTCCAGAGGCCCATCATCCACTCACACACACGCACTCCACGCAGCTGTCGCTTCACTGCAGTGCTGAGAAAAGCTCACCGGGTAGCTGATTATACAGAGTAATAAATGAGCTGATCATGCTTGAATTAATTTTATTTTAGTATATATTTTTTGTTCAATTAAATACATACATTGCCAGACCTGCCAGTTGTCAGACATTTCAGAAAATTCACAGGACATGGAACTATGTGTGCACCCTTTTATTTAAAAAACAGACAAAACAAACTGTGGGGGGGGGGTCACAAATGTCATTATTATTATTATATTATTGTTATTATTATTATTATTATTATTATTATTATTATTATTATTAATATTATTATTATTAATAGAAGTAGTAATGAAATTAATAACAAAACAAATAATTAAAAACAGTGCTATTATTAATACTATATTATATTAGAATTATTATTAATAATAATAATAATAATAATAAAAGTAGTAAAATTAATAATGAAACAAATAATAAAACAATGCCATTTTTAATATTCTATTATTATTATTATTGTTGTTATTATTATTATTATTACTATTATTATTATTATTATTAAGGGGGTAGCACGGTGGCACAGTGGGTAGCACAATCGCCTGACAGCAAGAAGGTCGCTGGTTCCAGCCCTGACTGGGTCATATGGCGTTTCTGTGTGGAGTTTGCATGTTCTCCCCGTGTTGGCGTGGGTTTCCTCTGGGTGCTCCGATTTCCCCCACAGTCCATACTATATATGTGAGAATGAGAGTGTATTGGTGTTTGCCATATGTAAAGAAAATGCTGGATAAGTTGGCAGTTCATTCCGCTGTGGCGACCCCTGATTAATAAAGGGACTAAGCCGAAAAAGAAAATGAATGAATGAATAATATTATTAATATTATTATTATTAGTAATAGAGGTAGTAGTAGTCGTAGTAAAATTAATAATAAAACAAATAATAATAAAAACAATGCTATTATTAATATTATATTATTATTATTGTTATTCTCATTATTATTATTATTTGTAGAAGTAGTAGTAAAATTATTAAAACAATGATATTATTAATATATTAGTAGTAGTAGTAGTAGTAGTAGTAGTGGTATTGTTATTGTTGTTGTTGTAATAATAAAATTATTATTATTATCATTAAATCCCTTATTAAATTATTAAATTCCTAGATTATTTTTATAAATAAATAAATAAATAAATAAATAAATAAATAAATATTATGACAAGTATTGCACACAAAGAATTTCATAATAATTGAAATTCCTAAAAAAAATGTGCTGTTAGCCATTTGGTCAACGCTTTTATCCAAAGCAAAGAATTTTTTTTCTTAAAGCGTACATTAAAATCAATCAGATCAAATGAAAATTAATCAGATCAAATCAGATCAGATCAAATGAATAAAGCTTTTCCAGACATGTTTATATTCCTTAAACATTAGGTAATACAGCACCTATAACCACTTAAGAATACTAATGAACGTCAGCGCCAGTGGTGTAGTGGTTAGTGCATCAACACATGCACTTCTGCCTCGCAGTCCTATGCCGATCCCTCCCCTCTCTCTGCTCCCCATGCTTTCCTGTCAATTCTCTCTACTGTCCTGTCTAATAAAGATGAAAACCCCGAAAAAATAAATATATAATAAAAAGAATACTTATGAAAGCAATATTTAGTGGAATAACCCTGATTTGGTATGAAACCCTTTTCTAGAAAAAACTAAACAACAATGCCTACATTTTTAATAAATACATACATACATACATACATACATATATATATATATACTCAAAACAAACTCAACTCTTTATGTAAAACCCATACATCCAATCAAGTCAGTAAATTCAGCTGAGGAGCTGAGAAGTTTTTATAGGCCATGTACTCACATTATTTAATTGCATTTCCGGTTTGCTAGCTCTTACCTGTCCATAAGCGAAGACGGTAGCGTTGTATCCCTCAAAGCAGCCCTCGATGAGCTTGTGAACGCAGGCGCTGTAGATCTGCTGCTGATGAGCATCCAGGTCAAACACGAAGTCATACGTGAAGGCTTTATCTTTACCCAAGAGCACCTGTGGCTCGCCGGGAGTGACGGAGGTGCAGATGTGGCATCCCTCGATCTTCTCCTTCGCCATCTGAGGACGGATCCTGGGCAAAACAACAAAAATAAAAAAAATTAATTAATTAATTAAAGGCCATATGCTGCATGCTAGTCATGTTGGAATTGGCATCTCTGAGAATCTTAATCTGCCACAGAAACTATTCAGTTCCATCACTTACAGTCAGCATGAACCAGAAGCTGAAAGCATTTTTTTTTTTCGCATTGTGACGCAGTTCCTAGAGAAACTAAATATTAAATGAAAAAACAATGGACGTGGCTTGTTTTTTTCTACTGCGAGCTGATTGGATGTAGTAAAGTAGGCGTTCAACAATTGTACAATTGAACAGTGCAACAATTTAGCAGCCATTCACAAATGACGCAGCTTGCGTCTGAAAATGTGAGATGCATGCCAACTTGCAAAATGTTGTCATGCCAACTTGCTACCGTAAACAGAACCGTCAGCTCACAACGTGAGTTCTTTTGATTGGTCCACTGCTATGGAACCGACAGTAATAAACATTTCTTTATGTAAAAGTTGAATTTGTTTTATCTTCACAGCATCTGAATTATTGCAAAAATCTTACAAAGTTAGAGGAATTGGGTGGTAGAAACTTCTCTTAATTTTAGAGAAAAATAGATGAAACTTTTGAAAAGAAAAACAAAAATTAATGGATAGATTAAATTATCAAGTGAGTTTGTTTTTTTCTTTGATTAAACCTACTGTTTTCCATTTCAGGATGCTTTGGATAAAAGCATGTGCCAAATGATTAACAACAACCATAATGAAGTATTTTTATTATTAATAAAGGAACTGTAATTAATTGCAAGGTCAGAAATGGCATTAGTTGTCCAAAGAAACACACAGTTACAGTGACTCTGAGATGAATAGAGGACTGCAGACGTAACCCTGATGTTCACCACATTATTATACAGCAGAAACCATTTACTTCCTTCCAGGTTGAAGGTTAAAGCACTTTCATTAACAGACAACAACTGAACAGTCCTGGAGTTAACATCAAGGTTAATTAAGTCTCCAGGCTAAAAAAATCCACTAATTCATTAAACAATTAATTCAATCGAGTTAATTGGCTTTTGCTTGGGGCTTTTGTGATGAGCTGATACACATTCATCTCTGCTATAGACAGCTCTTCCTGATATATTTGCATCAATAGACATAATGAAGTGAAAAGATCTTCAACAGATGAACGAGACTTTGCAGTATTCAGAACATTTTACAGGCCATTTTGCTTGATTAACCTTCAGAAAAAAAGATCAAACTGATCCACTGAGCAAACAACTAGACATAAAACACATTCACAACTACAGGTGGTCAAGCACAGTGTAAATGTGTTCAGATAATGCATTTTATTTCATTCATTCATTTATTACATTCATTTTTTCATTCAATCATTACATTCGTTCATTTAAATCTATCCATTTGATATATTTATTGTTCATTCAGTTATTAATTCGTTTATTCGTTTGTTAATTCGTTCGTTCATTCATTCATTTATTCATTCATTCATTCATTCGTTCCATTTGTTCATTCATTGCTTCCATTCCTTGGTTCCATTCCTTTGTTCAGTTCATTCATTCATTCCTTCATTTGTTTCAGTTCGTTCTGTTTGTTTGGTTCATTAGGTTTGTTCAGTTCATTAGGTTCGTTTTCATTTGTTAGGTTCGTTAGTTTGTTCAGTTCGTTCCATTCGCTCTATTCGTTAGGTTCGCTCAGTTACGTTCGTTCGGTTAGTTTAGTTCAGTTTGTTAGGTTTGTTCCGTTCGTGAGGTTCGCTCAGTTTGTTACGTTTGTTCCATTCATTAAGTTTGTTAAGTTCGTTCTGTTTACTCAGTTCGTTAGGTTTGCTCAGTTTATTACATTTGTTACATTCGTTCGGTTCATTAGGTTTGTTCGGTTCATTCTGTTTGTTAGTTTGTTCAGTTTGTTCCATTCGTTAGATTCGTTCAGTTTATTACGTTTGTTACATTCGTTTGGTTCATTAGGTTTGTTCGGTTCGTTCTGTTTGTTAGTTTGTTCAGTTTGTTCCGTTCGTTAGGTTTGCTCAGTTTATTATGTTTGTTACATTCGTTTGGTTCATTAGGTTTGTTCGGTTCATTCTGTTTGTTAGTTTGTTCAGTTTGTTCCATTCGTTAGATTCGTTCAGTTTATTACGTTTGTTACATTCGTTCGGTTCATTATGTTTGTTCGGTTTGTTAGTTTGTTCAGTTTGTTCTGTTTGTCAGTTTTGCTCAGTTTATTATGTTTGTTACATTCGTTCCGTTCATTAGGTTTGTTCAGTTCCTTCGGTTTGTTCCTTTTGTTATGTTCATTCAGTTTATTACGCTTGTTACATTCGTTCGGTTCATTAGGTTTGTTAGGTTCGTTTAGTTTTTTATATTTGTTAAATTTATTCAGTTTGTTATAGGTTTGTTCAGTTTGTTCCATTTGTTATGTTTGTTCACTTTATTACGTTTGTTACATTCGTTCAGTTCATTAGGTTTGTTCAGTTTGTTAGGTTCGTTCCTTTTGTTATGATCGCTCAGTTTTATTACGTTTATTACATACATTCCTTTTGTTAGGTTTGTTTAGTTTGTTTCTTTCCTTTCGTTAGGTTTAGTTCATAACATTTGTTACATTCGTTCGTTTCATTAGGTTTGTTCAGTTTGTTAGTTTGTTTAAATAGTTCCGTTTGTTATGTTTGCTCAGTTTATTTCGTTTGTTACATTTGTTCTGTTTATTAGATTTGTTCCATTTGTTAGGTTCCTTGAGTTCATTAGGTTCGTTCAGTTCATTAGGTTTATTCCATTCGATAGGTTTGCTAAGTTTGTTACGTTTGTTCCATTCATTAGATTTGTTATGTTTGTTAGGTTCGTTCAGTTCGTTCCGTTTGTTTTATCTGTTAGGTTTGTTCATTTCATTAGATTTATTCAGTTCATTAGGTTTGTTCCATTTGTTCTGTTTGTTACATTCGTTCAGTTCGTTGGGTTTGTTCCATTGGTTAGGTTTGTTTGGTTCGTAAGGTTCTTTCAATTTATTAGGTTTGTTCGGTTTGTTAGGTTCATTCAGTTTGTTACGTTTGTTCAGTTTGTTAGGTTTATTCCTTTAATTAGTTCCTTTATTTATTAATTTTTTTTTGTTACATTCCTTCATTCTGTTTATTCATTCCTTCATTACGTTCACTTTGTTACGTTCACGTCATTCATTAGACTCTTTCCTCAGTTGCGTTCATTCTTCCATTTTGTTCCTTCCCTCCCTTATTTCCCTTCCTTCCTTCTTTCCTTCCTTCCTTCCTTCCCACTTCTGAAAATTTTTAGTTTTAGTTTGATATACATCACACAGCAGCCTACAAAAGGTTTGTGTTATTTGTGTTATAACAGCAGCAAAACATAAGACACGCTATCATTAGCCCTTCTAGCATATGTTGGTCCCATCTAAAGCCCAGTTCAGTGTTACATTGATCATTAGTGTCTACAGCTGTGAGGGACACACAAGCCCACCCCGATGTGGCAGGAAATGAGAGAGAACCATGAATAATCAATTAACAAGAACACACACACACACACACACACACACACACACATACATTAGAATCTACCCACGACCCTCAGCTGGGCCTCGGCCTCTTTTATACTCTTCACGGTCAGAAGGAAAGCTCAATCTATAGCGCTTTGATCAGGAGGACAAACACAGCACATGAGGACCTGAGAGGATCACACACTAAAAATAACCCAGAGTGAGGATTACACATCACATCAGACGCTCACTGAACCTGGCATTAAACACTGATTCCAGACCAGCTTACGCCATTGAAATCCACCAATACTGCCATCAAATCTGTTCTCGGATCAGCAAGTGCCTTCATTTGTTTGATCTGTTTATCTTAAAGAGTCAAGCAATTTGTTATTTTCTGTGAGAGAAACTCAGGGAGATAATTTATACTTGGCTAAATACTTATGTTGATATTCTGCATAACAATAGACATGTCGTTCCCACAGGGGCTGGAGTTTTAATGCGGTTGGTTGGTTTAAATAAGGACAGCGAGTGTTATCGATGTCATTATCAATTTTTAATTAACCTTAGGAAGGATTAATCTAAAGGATAAACAGCATCTTTAGATGAGTCGGAGACAAAACCCACCACAAATAATTCAGTTTGTTTTTAAAAACTTTAACTTCACACATTGATAAAAATGCTTGAGATTGAAGTATTTTATTATTTTTTATTCTTTTATTAATATAAAAAATGTATATTTTATTTTGTTTGTTTTATTATCGGGCAGCACGGTGGCGCAGTGGGTTACACAATTGCCTGACAGCAAGAAGGTCCTGGTTCGAGCCTCGGCTGGGCCAGTCGGCATTTCTGTGTGGAGTTTGCATGTTCTTCCCGTGTTTGCGTGGGTTTTCTCCGGGTGCTTCGGTTTCCCCCACAGTCCAAACACATGCGGTACAGGTGAATTGAATAAGCTAAATTGGCCATAGTGTATGTGAGTGTGTGCAAGAGTGTGTGGGTGTTTCCCAGTGATGGGTTGCAGCTGGAAGGGCATCTGCTGCATAAAACATATGCTGAATAAGTTAGCAGTTCATTCCACTGTGGCGACCCCAGATTAGTAAAGAAACTAAGCCGAAAAGAAAATGAATGAATGAATGAATGCTTTATTATTGATTTGTTTATTTTATTATTGTTTTCTTTTGTTATCATTTTGTAAATTTTTTATGCTATCATTTGGTTTTGTTATCGTTGTATTATCATTTTGTTCTGTTTTATTATTGTTTTGTTTGGTTATATTTTGTTTTGCTATCATTTTGTTATAGTTTTTTTGGTTTTGTTATCTTTTTATTTTCATATTTCATTACCTTTTTTGTTTTGGTTTTGTTATCATTGTGTTTTGTTATAGTTTTGTTTTATTATTGCTTTGTTGTATTGTTTTGTTTTATTATTGTTTTGTTATCTTTTTGTCTTGTTTAGTTTTTTGTTTTGTTATAGTTTTGTTATCGTTTTGCTATCATTTTGCTTTTGATATTGCTTTCTTTTGTCATTTTGTTTTGTTATAATTAGTTTTGTTATGGTATTTTGTTACCTTTTTTGTTTTGTTACGTTATCATTGTATTATTGTTTTGTTTGGTTATATTTTTTGTTTTGCTCCTTTTGTTATAGTTTTTTTGGTTTCGTTATCTTTTTATTTTCAGATTTAGTTACCTTTTTGTTATCGTTTTGGTTTTGTTATAATTTTGTTTTGTTATAGTTTTTGTTATCACTGTTTTATCGTTTTGTTCTGTTTATTATTGTTTTCTCTTGTTATATTTTTTCTTTTGTTAGCCTTTTTGTGTTTTGTTACTATTTTGTTATCGTTTTCTGTTTTGTCATTTTGTTACAGTTTTGTTAACATATTTTTAATTACCTTTTTGTTATCATTTTAGTTTTGTTATAGTTTTGTTTTGTTATCGTTTAGTTTTGTTGTAATATTGTTTTGTTACGTTTTATTGTCATTTTGTTTTGTTTTGTTTTTGTTATTTTTGTTTTCAATATGGTTTTGTTATTTTGTTTTGTTATTGCTATAGTTTTGGTAGTGTATAGTTTTGTTATCTTTTTTTGTTGTTTTGTTAGGTTATGGTTTTGTTAATGTTTTGTGTCGTTAGCTATATATATAAATATATATATATATATATATATATATATATATAAATAAAAGTTTACTTAAAAGATTAAGTGAATAATGTCGATAAAAAGTGTAATTTCCACATCAAATAATTTAGTTGAGGCAAAAATAAAACCTCTAACTTTCTATTTTACTTCAAACAGTTTTACATTCAATTGCATATGAGTCGTAGAGGAAATATCTGAATAATTTTAATTTAATTAATAAAATTAAGCGAACAAACTCTACTTCCTGACGCTGGTGTTCCCATCAGGATATTTTACATTTCCACTAATTTCCAGTTGCATTTACACAGTATTTTACTTGCTTTGGCAGTTCCGTGTAGTAACTTGCTGTTTTATGACATCTGGGGTTTACTTTCTACTCAAAATGACACATTGAATTGGCTACAATCATTGTGTATTGTGTATATACCAAGTATTGCGATTAATGTATTTGTCAGGTACATGCTTTACTGTACAGACTTACTGTACTCTACACTTTAAAAGCATGGCTTAATTCAATAAAAATAATCCATTTTAGTAACACTTAAATATAAAAAAATAAATACACTTTAAAAGCATGGCTTAATTCAATAAAAGTCATTATTTTAGTAAAACTAAAACAAAATGAATATAATATATCAACATAAATATACAGTATTTATACAAACATAAAATATACTTGGGAATATATCAAAATAAACTTCAAATGACAGAAAAACCTACTGAAAAAACAAACGTCACACATAAAATTTACTTTAAAATAATCCAAAACTTGAAAAATAAAAACTGCACTAAACTCCTTTCTTCATTGCACACGATTTTATTTTCTAATATGTTGAGGCTAATTCAGAAAATGATTTCAGGATGTCAGTGGCTCTAAATTAAATTTATACATCAGAAACCATGTCAGCCCTCGCACTTTAATATCAGTAGCGATCCGTCATTCCTAACAGAAACGCTCCTCACATCTGTCCGCCTGCTGCTGCCTTTGTGTGTTTGTTTGTGTATGTGGATAAAAACACAAAAGGAAGTGTCATCAGTCTGCTCTGACAGCACTTCCTGTCCTGAAGGAGGAAGTTCTTGCCACATCCTTCAGTTAGCGTGGCGTCAGATCATCGTGAAGCCAACATAACCACAAATAACTCATTTTCCCGCTTAACACCTCAATATTTTTGCTTACTGAGAACTAAAACACAGTACGCTCAAAAGATACCTTTTGCTGCTTAAAATGAGCTGAAACACAATTCTTATGATTTTTTTTAAGACAACATAATTGGTTTATCTTCAATATACCAATATACCAATATACCTAAAAACAAACAAGTTAACTTAATCGATTTGTGTTGGGAAAACATGAATAAATTGTTACCCAGCACTTTTTACAGACTAGTAAGGTTTAGCTCACTGTAAAAAAAAGCGATTAGTTGACTTTACTTAGAAAGAGTGAGTAAACAATATTCAAATTCACATTTTGTTACATACACTTACCGGCCACTTTATTAGGTACACCTTACTAGTATCAGGTTGTAGCCCCTTTTGCCTTCAGAACTGCCTTAATCCTTTGTGGCATAGATTCAACAAGGTACTGGAAATATTCATTAGAGATTTTGCTTCATATTGACATGATAGCATCACGCAGTTGATGCAGATTTGTCGGCTGCACATCCATGATGCCAATCTCCTGTTCCAGCACATCCCAAAGGTGCTCTATTGGATTGAGAGGTGTCTGTGGAGGCCATTTGAGTACAATGAACTCATTGTCATGTTCAAACCAGGCTGAGTTGATTTGTGCTTTATGACATGACACGTTATCCTGCTGGAAGTAGCCATCAGAAGAGGAGTATATAAGGAGTCATAAAGGGATGGACATGGTCAGCAACAATACTCAGGTAGGCTGTGGCATTGACACGATGCTCAATTGGTACTAATGGACCCAAAGTGTGCCAAGAAAATATCCCCCACACCATTATACCACCACCACCAGCCTGAACTATTGATACAAGGCAGGATAAAACTATGACATAATGACATAATAAATTCACCAATCAGCATTGACTATGCAAAGTTTTATTCAAATTTTATGTCGCATACACAGTCATACGTAGAACGATATGTAGTGAAACGCTTATACAACCACCCGTGGCCTTAAAAAAGAAAAATAATATCAATAAGAATCAAATTATGGAATATGATAAGTAAAAACACTTAAAAATCATACATAAAACAGCTTAAATGCCATAATAAAGTCATCAGCCTAAACTATGCAAAGTTATGCCCAATCTTTCAATTGCTGTCACAATTTATGCAAAGCCAGAAAACACTGCAGCTTTCAAACAAGGGACGCAATTTTTGTACAAGCAAGGTTTTGATAGTCAGCCACACAGTATATTTTAGTACAACACGGTGAAGAATGAAGAGCTTGTTTTGGTGGCATTTTTTACAGCTCGCCTCAGGAGCACGTCAATGATCTTGTGTTCAGTCAGCAGGTGGAGAATATGTGTCTTTTGTGGCTGTTCAAACACATCCCACCACATCAATGTTGGTTTAAAACACTCGGCAAAAGGCTTTCTGGAAACACCATTGGCTGCAAGTCAATTTTTTTTTCATACATCACATTGACAGTCTGAAATCAAATCTTAGCTTTGAGACATTGTTGATCAACAATAGAAAATGCTGAGTAGTGTCAAAACAAATATGAACAAACCAATCTAATGAGTAAATAAATTAACTCAATTTTAAATTAAAATGTAACCAAATGGATGGTTTTGCCTTTATAACAGCCGTCTGCTGTTAAACACAAGCCTAGAGCACTGTCTGCCATTAAAACTAGCCTAGAGCACTGTCTGCCATTAAAACTAGCCTAGAGGCCTGTCTGCTGTTAAAAACTAGCCTAGAGCGCCGTCAGCTGTAAAACACTGGCCTAGAGCACCATCTGCTGTTAAAAACTAGCCTAGAGCGCCATCTTCTGTTTAAAACTAGCCTAGAGCGCCATTTGCTGTTGAACATTAGCCTAGAGCGTCATTTGCTGTTAAACACTAGCCTAGAGCACCGTCTGCTGGTAAAAACTAGCCTAGAGCACCATCTGCTGTTAAAAAAACTAGCCTAGAACACCATCTGCTGTTAAAAACTAGCCTAGAGCACCATCTGCTGTTAAAAACTAGCCTAGAGCACCA
>CAIGQZ010031698.1:3261087-3288522 GCA_903798205.1 Danio tinwini | reverse complement strand
AGTAGTGATTCATTATGCATGACTTGTTGTTGTGTCTATTTTTATAAATGCTCCATAAAGGTCAAAAGAACCAAATCTGATAGAAAAGACATTTCTAATATTAAAAAGGATTTAGTTTTTTAATTACTTTCGTATTATTATTATTAGTATTATTTAGATTCTTAATAACATATTTAAAGTATTTATGCATATATTCACTTATGACTTACCCAAAAGGTATTATGTACACATAATTTATGCATTTAGATTATACAGTTATTTTACATTTATATATTTCTGTACCTGAATATTGTTTGTATTACAATATAATAATTTATTTTGTTTTATCTTTGCTCTTTTGTATTTTTTATGCTTGTAATTTGTTTGTTATATTTTATGCATGATTCACTCCCCCAATTATTTCCAAATAGAGTTATTTAAGCCATCTGGTGATACTTCACACATTTCTCTAACTATATATATCGCAGTCCAAAAATACTGCAATGTCAGATTTTTCCAATAGAGTGCAGCATTAGTTATCGGATCAGTCCAAAATTCCATATCGATTAATCTCTACAGTATTGACTATATTTTGTTGAAATAAAGAGAGCGGTGTGCATCTCCCTGACCTGGCCGTGTTTCCCGCAGGCGCGTGACTGTCGTGTTCCCCCAGGTACCCATTGAGTTTGGTGTTCCAGTGGCGGATGATGCTGGAGACGGAGCGGCTAGACTCGGGCTCAGAGGAGGTGGTGGTGGTGCTGGTGGACAGTTCTGCTCCAGAGTCCACACTGGTGAGTCTGCGAGACACCCGTCCAGCCGCCCGCTCAGACAGGGGTTTAGCCAAACGCCGGAGCGCCGTCACCTCCTGAGTCTTCCTGCGCAACACCAGCTCTTGCTGACGCTTCTGAGACTCCAGAGCACGGATCTGATACTGATGGGCAGCACACACACGAACACAGTTACTCTTCGAAAATGTAATCACAGTTCGATTACGGGGGAGGGGGTTTCATAATCACAATTATTTTGTTCAAAATAGTGATTATTTAAAACGAGGACCATAGGACCAATCATGGGCCATATTACCAAAACGTTGTATATACATGTACATATACAAATACACACATACACACACACACACACACAAATATATATATATATACATATGTATAGTGCTTTGGGTGTGTGTTCATGGTGTGTGTTCACTGCTGTATGTGTACACTTGGATGGGTTAAATGCATATATCAGACAAAAACATATTTAGCAGTGGCCCAGCCAGAGTCCTGACTTAAATCCTATTGAGAATCTGTGTGATTGTGAATCAGTCAAACCTCTTGTCGCCGCTGCTCTTTCTTCAGTTGTGCGATTTCTCGGTTCCTCTTGGCGTCGATTAACCTCCTCCTCTGCTGCTCCTCCTTCATCTGCTTCATCAGCGCCACCTACAGGTGCATTCAACAACAAACTGTGAGAAACCACTAAAGGCTTTAGTGTCTAAGGACGTTATGGGATGGACTTATTCCATACAGAGATCCTGTTTTAATAAAGCATATTTTACAAATGTACACTACCAATCCAAAGGCTGGGATCAGTTGGTGCGTCCCAAATTGCATGCTTACTTTCTACACCATTTTGTAGTATTATTCTTTCATTTTCTTTTCGGCTTAGTCCCTTTATTAATCCGGGGTCGCCACAGCGGAATGAACCGCCAACTTATCTAGCACGATTTTACGCAGCGGATGCCCTTCCAGCCGCAACCCATCTCTGGGAAGCATCCACACACTTATTCACACTCATACACTACGGACAATTTAGCCTACCCAATTAACCTGTACTGCATGTCTTTGGACTGTGGGGGAAACCGGAGCACCCGGAGGAAACCCACGCGAAGGCAGGGAGAACATGCAAACTTCACACAGAAAAACCAACTGACCCAGCAGAGGCTCGAACCAGTGACCTTCTTGCTGTGAGGCGACAGCACTACCTATTGCGCCACTGCGTCACCCCCATTTTGTAGTATAAATAATGTAATTCAAACAAACAAAAAGGTGCATTTTAAATGCATAAGGGGAGGAACTATAGGGCTCTAGGTTTTATCACTTTATTTATTTTGGATTGTGCAAGCAAACTTATCTACTAGAGATGATTGCACCTCCTCCTGGTTTTATGCATGACAAGTACATTAGTACTTCTAGTTTGGTGATTTATTTCACTAATTTGGCAACCAACGTTAAACATTGACTGGGAAACGACCTCAATTTACAGTTAGTAAGAAAAAAAGAAGTATTAAGGTTCCACTTGGTGAGACACTAAACTCATAGACTACACGTTTGAGTGTGGTGTGTCATTTGGGACGCAGTTACTATTGTCAGTATTTTTGTCTCCTATTTATTTGCTAAAACAGTCAGACTGAGAAATGTTAGTGCAATTTCATTTAGGATAATTGTTTTCTATTTGAATTTATTTTAGAATGTAATTTACTCCAATCATGCAGAGCTGAATCTTCAGCATCGCTGCTCCAGTTTTCAGTGTCACAATCTTTCAGAAATCATTCTTATTATCATAATTTATGATGTTTTAATGATGTTTAATTTAAAAACTGCATAATTTGTGTACAAATTGTAGTTTATAAAAAAAAACTTACGACAAGTTTAAACAAAACGAACAAATTTGCATTATTTTGTTGCCGCTTTTGATCAAATTAATGTGTTCTAGCCATATAAATGCCATAGATACACTCACATACAGTTAAAGTCTAAATTATTAGCCCCCTTTAAATTTTTCTTTTTTTTTTTTAATATTTCCTAAATGATGTCAGAGCAAGGAAATTTTCACAGTATGTCTGATAATATTTTTTCTTCTGGAGAAAGTCTTATTTTTTTATTTCTGTAAAAATAAAACCAGTTTTTAATTTTTTAAGAACCATTTTAAGATCAATGTTATTAGCCCCTTTAAGCTATTTTTTTCTCAATAGTCTACAGAACAAACCATCGTTATACAATAACTTGTCTAATTACCCTAACCTGCCTAGTTAACCTAATTTACCTAGTTAAGCCTTTAAATGTCACTTTAAGCTGTATAGAAGTGTCTGTAAAATATTATGTTCTGTCATCATGGCAAACATTAAAATAAATCAGTTATTAGAGATGAGTTATTAAAACTATTATGTATTATATTACAGGGAGGCTAATAATTCTGACTTCAACTGTAAGTGTACATTTTGTTTTTAATTGAGATTTACAGTATACATTACACAAAAGCTGTATAAAATCAATATTTGAGATGTAACTATTTGAAAATCGGAAATCTGACGGTTTAATAAAACATATTTTTTTCAGATTTAAAGGTGATTTTCTCAATATATTAAGTTCTCAGCAATACACTGTAAAAAAAAAAAGTCCTGGTTGCCTTAAATGTTTAAGCTGAATAAAATTAATTTTATGAGTCAATTGAACTTATATTATGTTAAACTGACTTATAACAGCTTGCGTAACTTATGAAATTAAGTTAGACCATGACTAACTTTGCTTAATAAGTTACAATGACCTAAAAACATACGCTGTCAGGACTAAGTGACATAATTTTTTACAAAACGTACAAATTATCTTTATGGAACATAATATTTGCGCAGCATTCTAATGTTTTTAGGCATAAAAGAAAAATCTATCATTTTGACCCTTTACAACACTGCCAAAATATATCCGGTTTTGTGTTCCAGGATCCCATATTTTATCAAAAGAAAGACTCCATACTCTTTAATGCATGATACTGCACATTATTAAATGCTGGTAAACCTCATAATACAGATCATACAATTTTATTCTGCTATGCTTTTTGATGGTGTGTTAAAAGTACATTTGTGTAGTGGTTTATTCTCCTGATAACCTGCAGAGGGCGCTGTATTTCTAAAAATCCCCTCTCACCTTTGCTTTCTTCATCTCGGCCACCTCAGACTGCAGTTTCTTCAGCTCTCTCTCGTAGCGGCCCTGGTTCTTCAGCAGACGGGCGTGCTCCTTCTGCGCGGCCTGGAGCTTCAGCAGATCCCGGTTCATCTCCTTCAGGCGCTTCTCGTACTCGGACTTCACCTTACTGGCTTTCTCTTCAGTGTAGTTCTCCATTGACACTAAAAAAAACGAGTCACACCGTTTCATCTGTTGGTCACTCAAATAACCTTTATTTAACCAGGTTAGCCAACTGAGGACCAGTTCTCATTTACAATGACGAGCTGGTCAAGAGGCAACAAAAAGCACATACAGTACAAAGCAGCAAAGACCCAATACAATAACAATTTCACAAATACAGATAATAACATATAAAACCAACGAAAAACTAAAAACAAGCACAGTGATCTTGTACTATTGACTAAATTAAATGTTTAAAAGGTGATAGTGGAATGAAAGTGCTGAGCGTTAAGGTCTGCAGCAGATGATTCCAAGCATCAGCAGCAGAAAACTGAAAAGAGTAGCGTCTAAATATAGTGCGAACTTTGGGTATGCAAAGGGTAATAAAATTACTAGAGCGCAGATTGAGAAGTGTTTTCTGAATGTTAAGAAGTGACTGTAAATATAGTGGAGTTTTCCAAATGAGAGTGTTGTAAATGAAAAGAAACCAATGAATTTGTCGACGTGATTGAAGAGAAGCAGAGATGTATAAAGTACTAGAGACCCAGACTTAAGTAAAAGTACAAGTGCTCTATCAAAAAAGTGACTTGAGTCAAAGTTGAAGTGCTCTTTAAGCACAATACTTAAGTGGAAGTACTAAAGTATTCAACATTTTTTTGTACTTAAGTATTGCAAGTTTTTAAAAAATTTACTACTCAAGTACTGAAAGTAAAAGTACAAGTATTGCGTTATGTAGTTATTTATAAAAAAGCAGTCAAAAGACATATTGTTTTGTTTATTTTAAATATCTTTTTTGGGGCACAGGATTAAGCAGAACAAAAAGAACCATGGTTTACGATTTATATATATATATGATGGGTCAAAAACACCATTCAGCGTGACAGCCTTTATGATAGACAGTTAACGTTATGTGAACATTGCAGCATGATATGAACCGCGGGTAGCTAACGGTAGTTAACTTATCTAGCTCTTATGGATAGCTCAAACTGCTGTTTTGTGTATTATATTATCTTTAACTTGACATGTTTCTTCAAATGTGACGGTAGAGTATGCACTTCACTCTATATGAACTGTCTTTCACTCCGACAAATGCAAACATTGGTTCTAAATAGGGTCACGGGTGGTCTTTTTTCTCATCTCATAATTTCCATGTCTATAACAAGCTAAAGTGCTCTTAATGCAGGCAGGCAGCACTGTCTTCTTTGATGGTCTGATCAATGAATGATTGATTCGTAACATTTTTATAATTGTAACGAGTAACTATGCAACACATAAAAAATCTACTGGAGTAAAAGTATTTAGCTCATCGAAAATATGTACTGAAGTAAAAGTAGAAGAAAAAAACAATACTCCAGTAGAGTACAGATGCAAACTTTTAGTACTTAAGTACAGTAGTGAAGTAGTTCTACTTTGTTACTATACATCTCTGCATTTTAATACAAAAATTGCTGCTGTGAAGAAAATATAAAACTCTGTATGGAAAGCATCGTCAATGCACCGTGATGCACAGAGATATCGAATTGAACCGAATCGATGGTATGATAATCGTAACCGAACCGAACCGTCAGACCAGTGTAGGTTCACAGCTCTAAGTTTTTGACTCTTCTAAAGCATAAAAGTACCACAATATATTTGCAGATATTAAGAAACATGCTAAGTGAACATTTTTGTTTATCTGAAAAACAATGCTGAAGTCATGTACATGTGATTTTTCAAGTTTTTTATTTTTAAAAAATTTGCAACAATTTCAAAATCTTTTTTTCATGTTGTCATTATGGGCCACTGTGTGTCGAATTTTGAGGAAATAAATACATTTATTCCATTTTGTAATAAGGCTGTAACAAATAAATGTGGAAAAAGTAAAGAGCTATCAATACTTTCTGGATGCACTACATACTCTCGTTCTAGTGTAATAATCAAGAAACTTTGCTGCTGTACCATGGAACAATGGAAATTGGCTCTAAAACTCTTACAAACTGTTACAAAGATTCTGGCAAATTAAAATGTACCTCAGACTAGATTAGACATCATTTATTTGTGCACGTGTTAAGCAGTAAATTCATTCATGCACTCATTCATTTTCTTTTTGGTTTAGTCCCTTTATTATTCTGGGGTTGCCACAACGGAAAGAACCACTAACTTATCCAGCATAAGTTTTACACAGTGGAAGCACTTCCAGCTGCAACCCATCACTGGGAAACATCCATACACACTTATTCACTACGTACAATTTAGGTTGCCCAATTCATCTATACCATATGTCTTTGGGCTGTGGGGGAAACCGGAGCAATCCACATAGAATTGCCAATAACCCAGCCGAGGCTTGAACCAGTGACCTTATTGCTGTGAGGCGAACATGCTACCCACTGTGCCACCGTGTCGTTCGCAGTGAATTCAGTATAGTGTTTTATTTTGTTTAACAAAATAAGAGGCACACTAAATAATGTAAGTTTGCACATGATTAAAACAACAAATACAATGTTATCATAGGCAATACAATTTGCATCTGCTGCAAATATATAACAAATATTATATATACAGAGTTTTTATTTTCTGTCTGACCCAAGATAGAATATATAATAAATAAATAACTTATAACTACTATTGTTATGCCACTCAATAGTTGCCACTTTTTCCTCAAATAATATTCAATGCGATCACTTCTAAGTGCTTTTGGGTCACGAATACAGAGAGCAAAGTGTAATTAACGCCATAAATCGGTTTTAAAAGGCACTTATGATTTCAGCTTTAATGGGAATTTCTTTACTATAAATTATAAAACTGAAGGACAATGGTCATCAGAGACCTAAAAGCCTGCCGATGTTTTAAAAATGATTCACTAAATGGCCATTGAGTCCTTCAAGCATCAGCGTTTCCCTTTGTGAGTCGCTCGTTTCCCCAAGTGTGCAAGCCATTATTGATTCCATTGATTTCCACAGGATAATACATTACTCTCGAAACACAGAGAAACAGAGCACATGCTCCAGCTCATAGACACACATGAGGAAACTTGCATATATTCGCAATATTAATACACATAGACTGTGGAAGCAGAAGCCTTTAGACAGACATACAAATTGCTGAAATAGCAATGTTCCAAAGCAACCATTCTACACAATGACTGGGTTTTAACCCTTTAATGGTCTTAGAATTCTAATTTATACGACTCAAAAAGACCCGCCTTCATAAAAATCTCAAAAATTAAGCAGCAAAATTTTATTTCAATTCTCAAATCTATTTTGCATGAAGAAACCAACTCATCTTCATTACAAACTCTTTTAAGATGCCCAAACTAGGGCCAGCAGGTCAAAGTTGGCCCATGACAACTTTTGATTTGGCCTACTGACAAGAGAAGAATGATGGGGATGGTTTAGAGATTTTGGTTTAAAATCTAATGTAACCTTTCGTTTGTTTTAACTGAAATTAAATGGTTTCAATTAAATAGTGTAAATAATCAGATTTAGTTTAAATGTACATACTGTCACCCTACGGATAGAGGACAAATCAAGGCAAAGACAGAATCTGCTTGAGTAGTGTATTCAGCATTGAACTTCACTGTGTTATAAATGTGATTGTTTGTTTTTATTGCAATAAGTTATCATTTAAAATTTTTTACTGCATTATTTAATATAATTTTGGCCAAAGGCTCTTAATGATATTTGGTTTTTGGCCCTTTATACGACGTTTAACGTCATTGTATCAGATTGCACACCTAACATAGGCTATCTAATATGGTAAAAGGGGTGTAACGGTTCACAAAAATCATGGTTTGGTTCGATACGACACAGTGGTGTCATGGTTCGGTATGTTTTCAACACAGCAAAAAAAAGAAAAAAGCCAGAGAGTATTTCTCTGACTTGCATTTTTTTATGCATTAAAACTAACATCATACAAGTATGATCTTGTTTTTTATTTTTCATTTTACTTTGAACAGTGATATATAAAGCTATACTTCTGCTTAGCAGCAAATAAAACAAATCCTTCTTTATACTCAAAACCAAAAAGCTGCTTATAAAAATAAATGTAATATTGTAGTAGTTAAACAAATAAAAAGAAAAGAACAATTTAGTTTTTATATGGAACTCAGTTTTAATTTTTAAGTAATTTTTTATTTCAGAAAGTGTCCACCGTTTCTTCAGACAGCACAGATCTGCTTGATTTGACCGTCACCTGCCATTTCAGTGGATCTGAAAGCAGGAATTATTATCTGACTGAAATGGGCTTATGAAGGAATAATGTAAAGGGGCTCTATTACATTTAACATGTTCTAAAACTCGAATTTTCCACTACCGATTAAGGTCTCATATCCACAGCTATAAATGTACAGATCGCCTCAGTGATTTGTTTTGCCCTGTTCGAATCTGTAGGAATTGCCTGTCTGAATGCTGCAGTGATAGTTGCATGTAGTGCGCGTGTTTTCATCTAATTCTAGTTAGTGACACCGTGATGTCAGTGTAAATGAGTTGACATGTTCAAATATTATCGCTAAAATAGCTTACTGTCATAGCAGATGTAACATATTGTTTTTTTTTATCCACCACTCTCTTGCCATCACCCTCATAACTTACAGGGAAACCAAAGTGCTCCCAAACGCCAAACCCGCTGTTGGTTATAGGAGAATTACATTAACATTACTAGCCATTTTGCAAGCTAGTGCAGCTTGTGCCTGACTGGAGTAGTGTTTGGAGGTGGGCGAGGAAGTCAGCACGTTGCTTGTCACGTCATTTGGGATGCCTTGTTGAGCGATGTTGCACTGAAAACATTATATTTTGTAAACTTTATTCTCTTTTATCTTTTTAGATATTAGTCTGAATCGTTCGGTTTGTAATGCGAACCAACCCGAAAGTCTCGTACAGAACGGTTCAATACGAATGCGCTTATCGTTACACCTTTAATATATTTTTCTGGGAATTATCACCACAAAATCGTATCTAAATGTGCATTTAAAACGATTATTACCTGTAAGTCAACAGAATGAGCATTCTGAATGATAACTAAATACAAAATATGCTTGCTTGAGGTGGTTTTGGACATGGAATTTGGACTTGGACATAAAAAAAAAGTAGTGTGAATAGTGTGAATAATGGAAATGGAAAAGCATTTGCTGAATAAGCTCTGACGTAGTGAACATTACACCCATGTGATCAATCAGCTGTATCCATTACGCTTGCCTTGTTTACTATTGGTTGCTAGGTTACCAATACTACGGTCAGCCCATAGATATTTACATTAGATGTCGCCTGCCCTGTTGTTGCCTTTTGGAAGGAATGCGTCAATACAACCGCCATTTTAGTACAGGGTAGCGCTCCTTTGAAATGAATGCGAGACCAAGGTGCAGTGGAGGACTGTGGCCATCCAGAGCCAGAGATATACACATATATCTAAGATCAGGATGTTCCCTGGTGGTCAGTGCGAATTTTTTTTTTATTACGAAACTTATAATTAATATATAATTAATCACTTTTCTATATTGATGGATTAGTGACCACATGGGCATTGCTGACAAAGAGTGTGTTTGTGTACATGTGTGTATAATCCTCCCTCCTGTTAGATTTGATCTAATCCGTTTCCTGAAACACACCCCTCTCCTGCTTCACTGCTCATTCTGACGGAAGGAGCGATTCGTTTGTGAATGAATCGAACGACTCGTTCACTTAGCCAACAATAATACAAGTTTTTAGCACCGCAGCATCTCGTTGTCATATTTCTTTAGCATTTTTCTGATTTTATTCAACAAAACTAGCATAAGCCCAGTCTTTAGTGCAAGTTGGTGTTACTTTGCCTTATGGTAAATGCAGTAAGTGACTGTTTTTATCAGCAATAACGTTACTTGTTGAGCACAAAAATTCATAACATTAAAATGTAAAAAACTAAATCTTACCTATGAAATGTTCTGCCTTTGTGCTTTGTTTTTCTTTGTTTGCTCGTTACTACACCCGTACACAGCGCTAAAGTCCAGCATCTTCACGTTGGCACACGGTCTTGACTAGTGCTGTTGAATGACATTTGTGCTAGGAGCACTGTACAAATGTGGCGGCGTTATTGACGCATGCTCAGGGTCTGTATGCGATATCTAGTGTATATATCTATGCAGTCAGCCACTATAACAACTTGACTGAAGTGCACCTAATGGGCTATATCCACAGCTAGAGTTTTTTAGCCAACAGTAAACGTCCGGTGAAAGGTTTATGCGACTAATTTAAATTTTATAAGGTTCCTTTTACAGCATCGATGTTGTAATATAATTAAAATACAGTCAGTTAAGCAGACTTAAGCATTCATTTAGACGTTCAAGCACAAAACGAGAAGACTGCTTAAGTGCTAACACCATCAGTAGCAGCAGACTAGTACAGAAATTCCATTAAAAACACTTGGATAAAATAATTTTTCACATTTTAAAGACAAGGCGGGGGGAAATGGAATTTAATGCAATGCTTCTTGGCCTGTCTGATACACACTTTACATCGTTTATCTATCAGACAATGAAGATCACTGATTTTTAAAGAAAACAGATCTTAAACATGGCGATTTTGTAATGAAAAGAAAATGAACACTGAAAATTAAAAACCCATGTGCATATTGCCCATTCACTTGAAAAGATTTGCTTCATGTTAGGTTGAAAACCCGGCTAAAATCCACTTCCTCATCATAGCTTCAACCATAACATGGGGACTCTACAGCTCTGCAGGTGAATAAT
Source organism: Danio tinwini (assembly GCA_903798205.1). Lineage (NCBI taxonomy): Eukaryota > Metazoa > Chordata > Actinopteri > Cypriniformes > Danionidae > Danio > Danio tinwini. The sequence goes on along the minus strand of CAIGQZ010031698.1, from coordinate 3,277,731 downwards.
AGTCTAGCGCGCCAACATCTGCTACCACAGACGCCATATGAAGCTCCTGAGGAACGGATGCTGGCAGACCATCATATGGTGCATTGAGAGTGAGTGGCTTGGTTCTTTAGTCCCTTCCTGATTTTGGCAGACTCTGGGAATTTCAGCTGAGCCAAACTTCACCTGAAGATGAACTGAGGAGGTGAAAAGACGGACCGCAGCATGTATTTTGGCCCAGCTCATTCATTAATCAGTGGGCAGCTGGGAAAAGAAGCAGACTTTTCAGAAAGGACTTGCCAGCTAGACTCTTCAGTGTCCAATACTATAAAACAAGGGCAGACGATCACATCTATAGGGTGTTTATTGTGCTGCAACACATTGTGATTGCTCAGCATATTAACATGCGGGTCTCTCAGGGCAGCCCGAGATTGAAATGGAAAAGCTTGAGGTCTAGTACCTGCGTGCTCTCGCTTTCCTTCTCTCAAGTCACTTTGTTAGATTACAAAGCTTAATCTCCATAACTCAACACGCCTGTAGACGCCTGACATGCTCCTGTGCTCAAACTCACACAACAGCAAATGCACACACACATGCAAATACAGCACGACTAAAAACACACATGTAAATGCACACAAAAGATCCAAAACCACAGTCCAGGCTCCTTCAATGCTTTATAATCAGTGTAAATTTACATTAATATTCATCATTAACCACCATCATTATTATTATTATTATTATTATTATTATTATCAATAATATGGCTGCACGGTGGTGCAATGGGTAGCACATTCGCCTCACAGCAAGAAGGTCGCTGGTTCGAGCATCTGTCAGTTGCCGTTTCTGTGTGGAGTTTGCACGTTCTCCTCGTGTTCGTGTGGGTTTCCTCCGGGTGCTCCGGTTTCCCCCACAGTCCAAAGACATGCGCTATAGGGGATTTGGGCTAAATTGTCCTTAGCTAAATCTGAATCTTCATTGATCTTCATTGAGTGTGAAGGTTTAATTAGCAAAGAAACAGCACAGTATGATTTAAATATTGCAATGTACACAGCATTACGGGTGACATATCCAGCCTAGGCTAATCATGAATGTGTACCCAGCAGTGGTGTAAGAAACTAATTACAAATGTTCAAACTACTGTAATTGAGTACTTTTCTCAGGAATAGTAATTTACTGAGTAGTTTTAAAAATGTCTACTTTTACTTTGCCTTGAGTACATTTTTAGTGCAGTATCTGTACTTTTACTCCACGACTTTCTTTCAACTTGCAGTAACTACTGTATTTTTCTTGTCTATGGGGATTAGAAAAAACAGTCCTGAGATTCCTGTCCAATCAAATCACACATACCGTAGAAGGTAAATCGCATCATAATGAACTCCCTCAAGACGTGTGCACTTTATATTTGCAGCAAACTGTTTAAAAGTATTAAAAGTGTCCATGAAGATGTTCAAAATCTTTATGCGCATTGACCCAGAGACTGTTTAGATGCATGTCACTGATGAGAAGATGACAGATGTTTATTGTATGATGACCGAAATGGCATTAAACACCCAGCAGGCACAGGACGTCAACATGACGTCTGATTGACGCTGAACCTTAACGTCATGGGGACTTTGCATTTTGTTTGAAAATGAAAATCAGGTTGACGTTAGAACTCAACGTCAGGCCAACATCAAAATCCAATGTCCAACCTAAAACCAACCAAATATCAACGTCTTATGATGTTACAGCTTGACATTGTGTGAACGTTACCCCTATGACATCAATCAGACGTTGCATTTTGGTTGCCGTACCTGATGAATAAATGTCAGTATTTGATGTCATTTATGACGCAAGATGTTAACTCGACACTGGATTTTGGTCACGTTCAAACAACCTAAAATCAACCAAATATCAACGTTATTTGACGTCATTATTGGACATCAAAATAACGTTGTCCTTAGCTGCTGGCTTGACAATTAATTTTGGTCACCTGACATTATAACATAAATCTAACCTAATATTAATGTCTCATGATGTTGTGTGCCTGCTGGGCGATAACTAAATGCACTACAGAATGTTACGTTTACACACACATGCACAAATTACATGTAAACATATCAGCTTTTGACAGCATAATACTCACTACTCACGACTCTTGAGTACTTTTAAAAGGGCTACTTTTTACTCATACTTTGAGTAATATTTACAGCAGATACTTTTACTCTACTTGCACTACATTTTTAGGCAAGTAATAGTACTTTTTTGATTTTTCAGTACTCATTCCACCATTGGTACCCAGGACTGGAGGTACGTCTGCTTGCAGTTTTTGTTTTTACAAATCCACCAGAGGGCGCTGTGTTTGCTTTTTGATGATCTTAAGTTTCTCACGCATCCTCTTCTTAAATAAATCCACCAGAGGGCGCAATATACACTTCAGCTGACGAGGTCAGCTTGCTGTCGATTGACTGACTGACCCACCCAACCCCTTACCTAAACCCAACCGAGTGTTTTCAAAGGCAATCTAAAAAAAAAAAAAAAGAAAAGCCATCACGACCGTGTGATTTCACCCCATTTTCAGCCTGTTGTTTATTTATTTCTTTTAATTTTTTTTGGTTTCTGGAACTGTTCTTCACCGGACCCAAACCCAGTCGTCACAGTCAAGTCTGCTAATGTATGCGGCGAACTACTGGGCAAACTGATAACACCGGAAATGCCGTAAGCGGTCAGCTGGTAGCGCGAAATGGAACAGAAACCGTCATGGCATCATACTGGCCCGTGGCATTCATTATAAAGACAAAATGCAGCCATACACACCTCTGGCTACATAATTCCCGCTCTAGAAACATAGACAGGGTTTCTTCAGGTATCCACAATGAGCCTGTGCTTGACATATCAGAGTTGAAAAGAGGACAAATTGTTGGTGCGCTTCTCTCTGTCGCATATGTGACCAAGACAGCAAGTCTTTGTGATTATCAAGAGCCACAGTATCCAGAGTAGTGTCAGCAAACCACCAAGAAGAAGAACCACATGCAACAGTGAACGCAGGAGAAAGCTGTCTGAAATGGATGTCCGGGTGCTGATGCAGATTGTATCCAGCTGCCCAACTCACTACAGATTTAAATGTGCACCACAACTCTCCTGTTTCCACCAAAACTGTTCATCAGGAGCTCCATAGGGTCAATATTCATGGTCGGCTGCTATAGCCAAACATTTGGTCACTCGTGCCATCGTCAAACGTCAGTTTCAATAGTGCCAGCAGTGAAAATCTTGGGCTGTGGACAATGTGAAACATGTAATGTTCTCTAATGAGTCCACCTTGACCATCTTTCCCACTTCCGGGAGAGTTACAATGTAGAGAAGCCCTAAAGAAGTGTACCACCCAGACTGCTGCATGCCTAAAGTAAAGCATGGGGGTGGACTTAAGGCCTTCATGCGGTCGCATACCCCTCACAGTTCATTTCTTTAAATGTAACTACACGTCACAAGATGCATAGCACAAGCTCTGTGACTGGTCGGCTTGGTAGCGGTGACGAGTGTGGGCAGTGCTGAGAGCCGCAAGCCAGATGGAGCGAGTGTTTACAAGCGTCGAGTCCCGTAAAGGAGGTCCAGATGGAAACTGTTGTTTTGTGTTTACCTCATGAGTAAAGTTGCTGCACATCTGCCAGTTCCTGCATCTGAATGAGCGAGTTTGAGCTACTTGTACACCAAGGTAGTGTTCAGAAAAAACAAAACACACACATAGAAACTCGACACAGACAAACATAAAAACCTACTGCCAGCTTGCATTTCGGAAGTGTTATTTTAGAGCAACACAAACAGCATGCAGAAGTATAAATCAGCCTTTAGTGGACTTATTTAGCACAGAGCCCAGTTCCATAACTCCCTAAATAATAAGGGGCAAGTGATTCCATCTCTAAACCGTCTACAACCACTAATGATTCACACAAACCTTCAGTTCTGACTGCAGAACTGCCTACAATTCCCAGAAGGCCGTTCAGGGATCTGTGAGTCCTGCAGGATGAGATTACCCCATTACAGAGATCTGAAGAGGGCTTTGAGCACTAAACACTCATGCACTGGCCAGGCTGAGGGGGGGAGTGTTAAACCCAGAATAATGCAGGGCTAAATGAATAAAAGAGAGCTATCAGGAATATCATGCAAATTGCATATTCCACAGTTGCAGAGGAGAACAAGACGATTGGTTACTCAGCGTTTTCATGCAGAGAGCTGACCGATTAGGAAGATGAGCATTTGGGATATGATAATACCACAGAGCTTAAGAGAGATTCTGGGTCAATCCTAGCCTCGCGCCAAAACCATTTCATTATACACCAGCATTCTCTCACAAAAAAACAAAATAAAATAAAATAATATAAAATAAAATAAACAAATAATATATCATATAAAAAATAATAATAATAATTAAATTAAATTAAATAATAAATAAATAATATAAATTAAAATATTGAATTAAATAAAAAATTAATAAAACAAACAATAAAAAACTAATAATATATATTATATAAATAAACAATAAACAATTTAAATTATATTAACTAATAAACAGTATAAATAAAAATAAAAAACAAATATAATAAAAAATAACAAAACAAATCTACATAAAAATATTATTTAAAAAATTAAATAAATATATAATATAAATGGAAAAAAATAAAGTGAATACAAAATAACTAAAATAATAAATATATAAATAAATATACATAATAAATTAAATAATAAAAAATGTATATATAAAGAAAATTGTAATAAAATAAAAAATAAATAAAATAATAAATCTATAATATAAATGAAAATAAATAATTAATTAAATTAAATAATAAAGAAACCTATAAAAATAGAAAATTGTAATAATAATTTTTAAATGAATGCCAGAAATACTCAGATGACCTGATACATTTCATTATACACCTGCAATCCCTTACAATAATAAAATAAAATAAAAATATTAAATTAAATAATAAATAAATATAAAGAAAAAGAATAATTAAAATAATAAATATATAAATGAAAAGAATATATAATAAAAAAATCTATAAACAAAGAAAATTTTAATAAAATAAAAAAATAAATAAAATTATAAATATATAATATAAATGAAAATAAATCATTAATTAAATTAAATAACAAAGAAATCTATATAAAAAGAAAATTGCAATAAAATAATTACTCAGATGAAATACTCTACTACATTTGCAGCAGACAGAGCTCAACGCATGATTTAGCACATCCCACAACGCCGTGGGCTGAATTTGACCTTACATTTCCACTGCGATTAATGAACCCAAAGTTACACCTACAGTTTGCATCTCTCAACACATTATTTTATCACACTGCTGAATCATTTCCACACAAACCTGAATTAATATACACCTAAATGTGTTTTGCTTGTGCACGTTTACAGCACTTGCAGAATTGATCTTATTATGTTAGAAATCACATTCAACACCAAAAATGTAAATAAATTGGATAAAATTCTCACAAAACTTCTGATTAATTAAAATTATGTGAAAATTTTTAGCAGAATTTGTACTTTTTTTTTAAGAGCCTGACACTAACTAGCAAACGCCATCATAATCTTCAGAAAAGGTAGCTTCAAAGTAATTGTATTCAGTCCTCCAAGCTCATGGGAGTCATACACAATATTAATTCTGTTTCCATTGCAGCATGACTTTATATTCTACACTGGACATTATTTCTGTTAAGTGACAGTCAGACCTTACTGTCCTAATGAAATCATTAAAATTAAAGCATGATATTTTTGCCTTTACCTCATTATTAGCTAGGCGTCGTATTCTACTTCACTGGAAATCAAATAAGCCAATGGCTTGTTGATACCATGCATTTTCTAAAGTTGGAAAAGATTAGATGCTTTGGGAAAACTATATTCTTTACAAAGTGCCAATGTTTTATAACTTACTTTAACTCTCTTAACAAATTTCCAATTTTTTTCCCAGTGGAATTTCCCAGAGAAACAGTATGTGACTATACATTTTGACAGCTTATAATGACATCTAAAGTTTGTAAAGCTTGCAAAGAATATGACATTTTGACATTTTTATTGGGGGCGGCACAGTGGCTCAGTGGCCTCACAGCAAAAAGGTCCCTAGTTCCAGTCCCGGCTGGGTCAGTTGGCATTTCTGTGTGGAGTTTACATGTACTCCCTGTGTTGGCGTGGGTTTCCCCCACAGTCCAAACACATGCGCTATAGGTGAATTGGATGCACTAAATTGGTCGTAGTGTATGAGTGTGTGTAAATGACAGAGTGTGGGTAGAAGGGCATCCGCTGCGTAAAACATATGCCAGAATAGTTGGTAGTTCATTCCGCTGTGGCAACCCCTGATAATCAGGGACTAAACAGAAGGAAACTGAATGAATGATATTTTCATTGGTATTTGCACATGTTAGGGTGCTCCAAATGTCATTTAGCCTAATGCAATGTTGTTGCTAAAGTTGCTGCTTAATTCCATTATATTCTTGTCTTTAGATAAAGCTTAAGTTCTTGCGTAAAGGTTAACCAATGCAATCTCACGGCAATTAGTAACTTTTTGATTTAGTGGCTTATTCGCATGAATTTGTAAGATCTAATTCAGATTTGCTCATCACCCAATGACAGTTACATTTAGGGGTTTAGGCTCCTTTTTAAAATCATATATTTTCATACGACTCAACTCCAACGAATTTGTACAATTTGCCACTAAACTGAAAAAAAAAACATAAAACACTTATGTTTCCTCGTGAGATCAGGCTTAACCCACATTCAAAGCACTGGATTTAATGTGTTTCTTAATTTTTTTACTTTTTTTTTTTAAAGTAACACTACTAAATTATTTATTGTCACTTTTGATCAATTTGATCATAACTTACCAAACATTTTTATTTCTCATTAATCCTTGTCTTTCAATTGATTAAAAAAATGTTAAAACAAATTACTCTTCCACCAAATTATTAAGCAGCACAACCGTTTTCAACATCGGCAAGAACAAAGCTTTCATGACCATTAAATCAGCATATACAGTTAAGTCAGAATTATTAGCCCCCCTGTTTACTTTTTTCCCCAAGTTCTGTTTAACAGAAAGATTTTTTTCAACACATTTCTAATCATAATAGTTTTAATAACTCATTTCTAATAACTGATTTATTTTATCTTTGACATGATGACAGTAATTAATATTTGACTAGATATTCTTCAAGACACTTCTATACAGCTTAAAGTGACATTTAAAGGCTTAACTAGGTTAAATAGGTTAACTAGGCGGGTTAGGGTAATTAGGCAAGTTATTGTGTAACGATGGTTTGTTCTGTAGACTATCGGAAAAATAATTAGCTTAAAGGGGCTAATAATTTTGACCTTAAAATGGTTCCTAAAAAAATTAAAACTGCTTTTATTCTTGCCGAAATAAAACGAATAATAGCGTGCTCACACTATGCTATCCGAACCGTGCCCAGGCCCGTTTCCCGGATCGTTTGAGAAGTGTGAGTGCTCTGAATCAGGCTTAGGCACTGTTCACCTGGCCGACCCTGGCCTGGTTGGAAGAGGTGAGCGCGGTTCACTTGGGCTGAGGCGCGGGAAGCTTGTAGTGTGAGTGCAAGCGTGCCTGAGCCCGAAACTGAAAGTGAGACGTGACTTTTAAGGGACTGTTTCATATGGATTAATTAATCATTCGTACTGTTCAATGAACGCAAACTGTCGTAGATTATTAAAGACGCAAACCCCTCACTGCACATCAGCTGCGCCTTCAGCAAACCTCCTAATTCCTGCAGCAGGAGGACTTTATGATTGTTTATGAGAGTCAAAAGTGGCTGATCTGTTCAGTGAAATATTAGACTGCGTGTCACCGCATATCAAACCACTTAAACCATATAACTACAGAAATCTCCACTGTGCTGAGCGAGAGCGCTTACTGAACAGCGCATCATCGATGACGTAAACGCGCCCAGGCCCGAATGTAATGCAAGTGCGGGCCGTTGGGGGAGACAGGAGGGGGGACAAGCATGTTTTGGCCTGGTTCAAGGCAACTGTACATAATGTGAGTACGGCCTAAGACTTTCTCCAAAGAAAAAAATATTATCAGACATACTCTAAAAATTTCCTTGCTCTGTTAAACATAATTTAGGAAATATTTAAGAAAAATAAAAAAAAATAAAGGTGGGCTAAAGGATCACAAGACTACACAAAAGACTGAAGTAGCTTCGAATCAGAGGAATAAATGATCTAAATGCTGCTTTGATGAACATACAAGACTATGTAAAACATCTATGATTTTTTTTTCCAGTTTTATTATACACCAGGTGAGAGAAATCCAAATTATATTGATGGGAAAGTACATAAATCAGTTGTATTGCTCTTCAAATTACACAATTTCATGTTTGGGAGCTATACGTGTTGATGTTTAATGAGCAACAGTAAGCAACAGAGGCTGCCCTATTTGCTTCCACTAATAAGCAAGCAAACCTATTTCATCAGAGACCCCGGGCCTGATTTAAGCTCCTTAGCGCTTAAGATACCTAATCACCAGCTGGTCCCTTAGATCCGTTAAACAACTTCTTTATTATTATGCTTTACAAGCATTGCAATGTCCAGAAGGTCAAAGTGAACAAGCCCTAAAACTTCGGACTGAGCAAGAGTGATCATCCTAGTCCTGTAATGTAGCGCTAATGAAACCAGTAAAGCATCCAAAACCAGAGATCTATTCACTTCATTGTCCTATTCACATTCAATTCGCAAGAGAAAAGCGGGACTATGGGAGAGGGGGGCTGGTGGCTGAAGAGGGCAGCAGGGGGTCAGTTTGATTTCAAAGCCCAGGGTTCGAACTCCAGCATCTGAGGAAGGGGTGTGAGGGGCTTTGGACGGTCCGGCAGAGAGCCAAAAGACTCTAGCAGAGTGTGAAGGAGGAAAAACTGTCCATGGATGTGTGCTTAAAATTCACAAATGAAAAGACTGAACCTTTCCTGAAACTTGAATGAGAGAAAAAAAAAAGGGTCTTCAGTGAGCAAAAGGGTCACATAATACGCAAAATCCACAAAGTCCTCGAGGTTAATTATTTTACAGCTACAATGAGATTAAACATGACCAAATAGGATACTCTGGGAATTACTTCTGCCGTGCTGCCTTGATCCCAATTACAGTTTTGTAACAAAGTTAAATTACATTACAAGCACACGCATATACAATATGTTCCCCACTGAGAACAACATACAAGTAGAGTCCAATGTAGGAATTCATTGTATTAATAAAACAGCACGCAAAGAGTATTCCTACTTTCCATTCTGTACACAACCATTGCACACATTACTATCCCACAATGCCACAGGAGAGAAACTGTGAATGAATGATGTAACATGTTCACACTTTTACACTGTAAAAAAATCTGTAATTTTACGGTTTATTTCCAGCAGCTAGGGTGCCTAAAAAACCCCTAAAATAACAGCCGTTAAATTACAGAAATTTACTGTAAAATAACAGAGGTTGAATTACAGAATTTTTAATGCAAGGACATTTCTGTAATTTAATGTCTGTTATTTTATGCTAAATTTCTATAATTTAACGACTGTTATTTTACGTTTTTTTTTTTTATAAACTGTAAACTTACAGATTTTTTGTGTACTTTGTCTCATTGTGGATATGTACCCCAGTCTACATTTCTGGAGAGCGTGAATTATGTAGCCAGAGGTACGTCTGGCAGCGTTTTTGTCTTAAAAGCGAATGCTACGGGGTGGTTTGATGTCGCTGATGGCTTCTGTTTCTTTTTGTTCAACCAGCTGACCACTTACCTCTGTGTGAACGGCTTTTCTCGTGTTACCAGTTGCCCAGTAGCTTGCCGCGTATGTCAGCAGACTTGGGATGGGGATCGCAGTTGACCGCGACAATGGGGATCGAGTTTGGTGACGAACGGTTACAGAAAGCAGGTAAAACAAAAGCAAAATAATAAAATAAGTAAACAACAGGCTGAAAATGTGATCGCGGCTGTGACGGCTTTTCTGTTTTTTCTATATTGCTTATGAAAACACTATCGGTTGAGTTTAGGGATAGGGGTGGGTGGGTCAGTCAGTCAGTCTAATGCTGTGTTCACACCAGACGCAGAACGCGCAGATAAATCAGGCTATGGGCGCGTAAATAGACACGTGAACATTTGAGTTTACTGGCTTTATTTGCGCATCAAACTGCTTCATTTGCGATTCAAATCCGCTTCATTCGCGTGTCAAATTCACTTCAGAACAGACGCGGATTTGCGTCATGGGCAGAGCTTCTGTCTGCCCGGTGACTGTAGCTTCGTTGCTAAATGGCTGACATGGATGTTATTGATAAAATAACTGTGTTTATGTGCTTTATGAAGGCTGAAAAACAGTGTTGATTCGTTTGGAGCAGTGCCTGACTCCACTAGATCCTTTCAGAGGTGCACCCAGATCTGTGAGCTTATAAACTCCTCCAGAAACTGAAGTGTAGGCAGTGTAGGCAGGAGGATTTTCCCCCGGGACACCAACAACAGGCACTACGTCATAATCATGCCCCCACAAGAGCAAGCTCCTGATTGGTTAATGCGTCGCGAATGTCCGCAGAAGTTCAGATTTTTGAACCCGAGCGATTCGCGCGTTAAGCGCGTCAAACGTGAAAAACGCCTAATTAGTGCCGCGTCATTCACGCAATTCACGCCATTCACCTGTACCGCAGGATGTCTATTCACACGTTTGCATTGACTTAACATGTAAATCACTCACACTTGAAGCTTCTTCCGTGTCTGGGGTGAACGCAGCATAAGGCTTAGAATTCGAAAAACAGTATGCGAGCAGTACCCGGATGACCTACTATTTCCAGCAAGATTCTGAAGTGTGCATCCAATGCATGCTCCTCTATCCTATGATGCCCTGCGAGAGAATTCATGAATGGGAGTGAAGCGACACAACTGATGCAGGTAGGTCACATGATAAATAGCGGATGTAGTACGTCCGAGTTCCATTCATGCTACTCTCATTCATACAGTATAGAACATACTTGTCTAACGGCCGAGTAGTACATTTAAATTCAAATCCAGTACCTACTGAGTCATAGGCAATTTCAGACGCAGCCAGTCAGTCGACAGCAAGCTGGCCTGATCAGCTGAAGTGTATATTGCGCCCTCTAGTGGATTTACGTGAGAAGAGGATATGTGAAATTTGAGCTCATCAAAAAGTGTCCGCAGCACCCTCTGGTAGATTTGCAAAAACTGCGAGCAGACCTACCTCCGGTTACGTGTTTCTCTGTCCCCAGAAATGTGGACCTGGGTACATTAAATTAGCCTGGGTTGCACGGTTTAGTTCTCAAGATTCTTTTAGTCCTCCCTCCCCCACACAAAAATTAAGTTTACCGTTTGTCCAAACTACTTATTTTAAATGAGCTGAAACAACACAATTATTGAGGGTTAATCGTGTTGGCGTGGGTTTCCTCCGGGTGCTCCGGTTTCCCCTACAGTCCAAACACATGCGCAATAGGGGAATTGAGCAAGCTAAATTGCCCATAGTGTATGTGTGTGAATGAGAGTGTATGGATGTTTCCCAGTGATGGGTAGCAGCTGGAAGGTCATCGGCTGTGTACATATGCTGAATAAGTTGGCGGTTCATTACACTGTGGCGACCCCAAATTAATAAAGGGACTAAGCCAAAAAGAAAATGAATGTTACTCGTGAAAAGTCAAAACTGTACAAAAAAAATTACTCCATGTTGCACAAACAAGATCTGCGACAATGAGATGTGTCTCTGGGACTTGTATTGAACTTTAATAAACAACGTCATGAAATATGTGGAGAAAAAACTGGTACACTTAAACATACCATCATATTTTTGGTTCATTAAAGTCCCAATGAACCAGAATCTGTGACCGTTTTATTTCTTTTTTTCGTATTGTGATGCAGAGAAACGGAATATTAAATGAGAAAACAGTGGGCGTGGCTTGTTTTTTATACTGCGAGCTGATTGGATGTAGTAAAGTAGGCATTTCATTTAAAAAGATGAGGATAATGGTTTGGGGAGAGTTATTACAACTTAGACTCCTCCTGCTCATCAGCTCAGTTTGATGTCAAAACTGACAGCTGGAGGGGCGTGGTTAAGTGTGTTAGCCCCGCCCAATACCTCAGACAGACCTAATCTGAGAATTAAACAAAACAAACAGGAAGTGCATTTTCAGATTGCAATTCTAGATTACAAGGGCAAACTATTGTTTTTTTTCTTAATGACATGCACAGATGAATTGATCACCACAAAACTAGCAATGTGAGCTAACAAAATCAATACGGTTACACACACACACACACACACACACACACAAACACACACACAGCGAAAGCAGTGACCCATCACACGCAAATAATTAATAAAAGCCTCCCTTTGTATGGCTCCACTGAGAGCTAATGTTGATTTTCCTATGCAGCCCTTTGACACTGAAAGAGAAAAAGACACTTCCTGTTTTCTCTTGCCTTCTCTCTTTCAGTCCTCTTCCCCTTTTCATTTTGAAACACAACCGGCCTTTTCTTCCAACCTAGAGGACGATGTCTAACAGAGCAGCATCTAATTCACTGCGAGAGACATCATCAATCGACGCTCTCATGTCCGTGAATCAGGGTTGGTGGGTCTGGACATGGTTTTCAAGGGAAGCCCTCAGGCGAACTTGCTACTAGCTGCGTTTTAAATCGCACGTCTATCTGCCTGCCAGAAACTGAGACTAATGTCACAACTGGGTCACAGAAACATACCTCTGACCCCTTTGACTATCGCTTCCTGTGCAGTGAACTTAACGCATTCAACTACACATAATCTACTGCTTTGCAAGGAGTTTCCTGTGGAAACAGCATGAAGAACACTGCAGAGAGGGTCTTATTATTGAGAGATGACAACATATATGCTTTATACACATATACACACATAGACATCACCTATATACTATATAACTGCAAGTTAACTATGTTTATATAATGACTTTAAGCTACTGCGGGGAAAATAAGTATTGAACACGTCACCATTTTCCTTAGAAAACATATTTCTGAAGGTGCTGTTGACTTAAAATTTTTACCAGATGTTAGTAAAATCCTAAGAAATCAACATATGCAAGGAAAACAAATGTAATTAGATTACAAAATAAAGTTATGTGTAATAAAATGACGCAGGGAAAAAGTATTGAACACATGATGAAAGGGAGGAGTAGTTCGGCAGTGAAAGCCCAGACTAGGCATGGGACGATAACCATTTTCAAGGTATACCACGGTTTGGACAAGTCAAGGTTTTAAAACCGCCAACATTTTCTGTACTACCGTTCCTAAGGTATGTGTAAGATTTTTTTTTACATTTAATTTTTATTATTATTATTATTATTATTTTTATTATTATTATTATTATTATTATTATTATTATTATTATTATTATTATTGGACAACAGTAAAGAAAATATGCCGTTTAAATGGTAAAGATATGTGTGTTTTTTCAACAAATGAAGTCAGCAGAAGTCAATGATTCATTTGAGTTATTGAGCCTGACATGTTTACTGTTCCAAAATATTCTAAATGTTTCTAAAAATAAAATATATTGTGTTCAAAGTGGAAAAAATGTATTGTTTTTTTACCCAAACATTTAAAAAAGAATGTAATTTAAAGCAGTAATTACAATACCGTGAAACCGTGATATTTTTATCCAAGGTTATCACACCGTCAGAATCTTATACCGGCCCATGCCTAGCCTAGACAGCAGCTGAAATCTCTCAGTAGTTCTTCAGCAACCCTTTGCCCTTCCTCAGTGTAAATGAATATCAGCTGCTTTAGTTCAACATCTACATTAGCAGATGATGAAGATGAAACCAGGGTGCACATTTCAGCAAGACAATGATCTAAAACACAGCCAAGGAGACTCTTAAATGCTTTCAGAGAAAGAAAATCAAGCTGTAGAATGGCCAAGGCAGTCCCAGACTTTAATCCAATAGAGAACAGAGCTCAACAATAAGGCCTGCCCAAAGGCCCGGGGCCAGTGTGTGAGATGCTCGGGACAGTAGACAAGCTTGTTACTAGCCCGATCGGACCAGTTTTGCCTTGTCACTAAAGTTTATTTGCCTACGACTATCTGTCATTGCGTGCAGAATCAAAAAACTTAGAATCAAAAAACTGTTTAAATGCCACCTTCTCTGTTAAGGTAAACACCATATTGCATTCGGTTGCTCTTATGTGATTGGATGTTGTTTTTTCCATAACTTGGTAACAACTGATACAGCAAAGTGGCAACATCAAATCATGATGCTAAAAGAAAATGTCTGTTTCTAACGTCTTGGAAGCAAGAACTTAAATGTAGTATGTGGGTACAACACGATAAAAAAATTGAAGTAATGTTTCGCACAGTTTTCTGTCAGTTTGGCAAGTCAGCCATAATTTGTTAAATAATTTAGAACTGCAATAAAATACCTGCACATTTTCTATACTGCTCTTATTGTTTGCATAACATTTAGAATTTTGCTCATTATACATTTATTAACAATTTTTAATTCTACATTTCAATTCTGGATTCGCAGACATTATGTTTGACACATCATTTAAAGTTTTTTTTTTTTTTGTGGGGCCAGTTAAAAATTTCCGGGCCAGTAGAAAATATTCTTAGCGTTAGAGAATACTAAATAAAGCTCAAATTTGATAGACGAGACCCACAGAACCATCAGGATTTTGACACTCTGTTGAAGTCTCTGAGAAACTCTCACCTGAGCAATGCATGTGACTTCATTCTTCATATGAGAGGCATCTTTAAACTGCCATCACCAAAAAAGCCTTTTATTTAAAGTTTTAAGTAGATTTCAGTAGTTCAGTGCTTTCCTTGTGTCATTCCATTGTTATTACACAGAGCTTATTTTTCAGATTTGTTTTTTTTTTTTTATGTTTGCATTAAGTCTGCTTCAATTCCATGTCAACAGCTCCTTTAGAAATATTATTCCCAGAAAAAAAACATGATGTGTTGAATACTTATTTTCCCTCACTGTATTAGTTACTAGTTATTCAGTTATTAGTAATTAATAAAGTTGTGGTAACTAATAACTGTGCCTTATCCAAATTTGATTGTACACTCTCAGAAATAAAGGTACAGGAGCTGTCACTGGGGTGGTACCTTTTCAAAAGGTACAAATTTGTACCTAAAAGGTCCATGCTAATACCTCAAGGGTACAAATTGGTACCTAAAAAGTACAAAAGTGTTTCTCTTAAAATTTGTAGGTACTAATATATACTTTTGCGGTACCAATATGGACCCTTAAAGTACAAATGTGTACCTTTCGAAAAGGTACCACTCCAGTGACAGGTCCTGTACCTTTATTTCTGAGAGTGTAATGCAATAATGTTCACCTTAGGTGAAGCTGAAAAGAGCTATACAAACAAAACTTGAATTGAAGAGATGGAAGATTCTGTCTCTACGATTAAAGAAGGCATAGATCACACGTTGGCCTTGATAGCTATTTATGGCTTGTTTCCACTGAGCAGTAGGTTTCAGTGCAGTACGTAATTTTTCCACTTGTGAAGGGTACCAAAATAGCTAACCATAGCAATTATTTGGCCCTTTTGAAAAAGATATCAAGCACAACGGAACCTTTTCACATTTCCGGGTTTCTCAGTAGTCAAACTTGGGTAAACTTAGAGCACAGTGAATAGGAGAGTACAACAAATAGTTTTTTTTACAATCCTATTTGCTGAAATAATTAAAGAAAACTCCACGATGGTGTTATCAAGACTTTCAGAAAAAGAAAACGAACAGTGTGAGACTGATAACGGCAGCCAGAAGAGAGAATCATGTTAAATTTATGGTCCCACCCTGCATAAGCGGTAATGAATTTTTATTGTAATTTTACGCAAAGATGATATAATACATATATTTTTTTATTTAAATATTAAAAACTTTCAAGGATTTAAGATGCTGATGACCGTTAAACACGTCATAACAGTCTTGTGAAAAGCTCCATAGTACGGTAGGAGGACTTACTTTCACTCTAAATTCTCTTCATAACACGAGTCAAGTGTTTGTAATGACTCGTTTTCATGACCAGACATGATTTAACATAACAAAAAGAGAAAGAAATCATGTTATTTTATAGTATTCAACATAGTGATGAAGGCTAGGCCAATTAGCATTGCATTATGAAGATACCTGATGCTTAGAAAATACCTAATAATCCTAATAATACCTAAAATGTTGTGGATGTAGATGTTGTAGTACCAGTGATTACTGTAGAAGTATCAGTAGTAGTAGGAGACGTTGTTGTAGTAGTATCAGTTGTAGTAGATGTTGTAGTAGTATCAGCTGTAGTAGATGTAGTAATAGTTGTTGTGGCTGTAGTAGCAGCTGCAATAGTAGTTGTAATATTAGTAACTTTCTGTAGTAGCAGTTGGTGCAGTACTTGTGATTTATTATTATTGTTATTATCAGTTATTACTGTTGTCCTTTCTCTTTACTGTCATAATTACTATCATGCATTACTAGCGTTGTTGTTACTCTTTACCCTTGACTGGTTTCTTTCTATTTGTTTATTTATTTCTATGACACTTGCTTCATTTATTGACTGTTATTGACCCTTATGTATGTACTCTGACCTGTCCACCATGTTACCTTTACATGCACGCACGCACGCACGCAAACACACACACACACACACACACACACACACACACACACACACACACA